>LPNX010950422.1:0-10014 GCA_001517045.1 Pseudotsuga menziesii | reverse complement strand
GTAATATTATAGTGCATTTTACAAATTAATATGTTTTTATAATTTGTGGTTTGTTTAATTAATTAAATACAATATCAGGTTTGCAAAACTTTTTATTTGCAACATTTTTTATATGCATTATATTTCTTATACAATAATCAATTTATTTTATATAAAATTAGTTTAATTATAAATTTCATAACTTTATATGCAACATTTTACAACTTAATATGTTTGTATAATTATGGTTACGCTTTAATATTCTAATACATCATTTTGCAATTTAATAAGTTTGTATAATTATGGTTTGCTCAATTAATTAAGTAAATTTTTTTTTAAATTTTTAGAAATTAAAATGTTTTTATAATTTATAGTTTGGTTAATTAAATAAAATATAACATTTATAAAACTTTACAATTATAACATACATATTTTTTATATAAATACATGGACTCTGCCTTCTTCACTTTAAGGTATCAGTTTTCTTATAGGCTCTGCTCTGAACGCCGCTTCCATGGACTTAACCTTGCTAATTAGTGGGCGCATACTGCTAGGAGTGGGAATCAGCTTCACAAATCAGGTAGGGTTTTATGAATCTTGACTCCAAGGGTTTCGAAAGCGTTTTGTTATTGTAAACCGAATAATATTGGATAACTAGTAAGTAATTTGTAATTTGTCTTTTTCAATGACTTGTTTTAAAGTTTGAATGGGAATGCCTTGGGTTTATAGATTGTTAATTTGAATTTGAATGACTTGGGTATAGACTGTTTGTTTTTAATATTGAATATGAATGACTTAAGTTTTACATTTACAGAAAAACCAGTGACAGAGGGGACATTGGTCCATAGTTGCATTTTTAACACACATTACTCTCAACTTCACCTAAAATAATTGGTCTTGGGCATTTACAAAATATGGGTGAAGTTACTATTTTGACCAGGCGCTCTTTTCTTTGCTCCATACAAAGAAGAAGGTGGAAATGGGTTGGCCGCTTTGGGTTTACCAGCTTCCTTTCTCTCCTTGTGCTTTCCTCTTTTCTATTTGTGGTTGCTGTGAGAGAAAATCCCGGGGAATATTAGTTTACCCATTGGCCTCTGTTAGCTAAATTCTAACTTCAAGGCTTGGGAGTATTTTATCCTCTTCATTGATGCTCTCCAACATGTACCTTTCAGTTTGCTTTCTCTGTTGCCATGATGCAGGTTCCTCCCCACTGATTGACTATCTTGAAGTCCCAGGATGAGAACCAAGGGGAAATCTGGCTGTGAATGTAAACTGTTGGAGGGAGTCACGGATTAGGGAGTCAATTAAGTCTTCCCTTAGAGTTCTCTTCGTAGAGTAAATCACAACAATTAAATAGATATTCCTAAATCTTGAGCTGGCGCCCAACCTTCATATCTCTTTAAATCTGATCTTGATAACGTGGTGTAACGACAATCTCTTTTTTCGCTGTGAAGTGATGAAGTAATTTGAGTAAGCAATAACCAACGATCTAGCAGTGAAAACGATTTTGGAGGTTGACATTAAGCCTTTCACTATTTCTCTGTGTTTTTGTTTATGCAAATATTGACCTATCAAAGAAAACAAAACATAGACCTCTTAAAGTGGCCAAAATACAACGATATAATTAGAAATCAAGGTGGTGATTTGATGTCTTAGTGAGCTATGAAATAAACGACTGATAAATGGTGATTTAGTTTACCAGTCCATGTGAATGGTAAGTAGTATTTCGGGGTTGAAACCCACGAATTCGACATTTTTCTCAAAAACATGACAAGATACCAACTTAAAAGAATAATTTTTTTGCGTCGAGCATGAAGAGGGATCAGCTAAAAGTTCACATATAAAAAACAAGTTTTGTCCTTACCTGCTCATTTGATTGAGTCCCCTCCTGTTACAAAAGGAAAAAGAAGAACACAAAAATACCTATGAAGAGAAATACAATAAGGATACAATAATGGCCATTATGACATCTGCAATGGTAGAGCTCAATATCTCAGAGGCTAAGTAAGTGGAGCTCAATATCTCACAGGGCTCAATATCTCGGAGGCTAAGTAAGTGGAGCTCAATATCTCACAGGCTGTCGAGGTAAGGTTTACACATACGTTAGCTCATAACTCATAACTGATCCCAAAGAAGGGATCAATGTGGAATGAAATCAAAGAAAAAAAGAACTGTATTAAATGGCTTTAGTAGATCTATACAAATTTGGAAGTAATTTGAAGTTGTATGGATCTTTAGTAGATACAAGGTATCCAAATTTGGGAGGGATTTAAAGTTGTATGAATTTTCTATTCCAAGAAAATTAATGGGTTTTAAATATGCACATTCAGAGCCCAAATGATTTACATCCTTCTAGAATAGTCAATCTAACATGTTCAAATTGGTGGAATAAAACAAAAAAATGAACATCAAAAAAATACTTGGTGCATAGTTGTAATTTTCCTAATTAAGAATGGCATATGATGGTGGGTTGACTAAATGATATTGAATGGAGCTGCTAAAGTGGAGGAGCTTTCTACCCAAGAAATGATAACTTAGGAAAGCTATATTAAAAAAACCTTGCATATATATACTGTCTAAAGTTGACATGACAACTAGATCCATGAAAAATTAGAGCACTTTTTATAAGTTAATTGTTAGTATATGGTTAAAATTGGTATTTGCATTGAAATCACCCTCACTCATTTCCTCATTGGTTTAAAATTAGAAGATAATTATTATATAAGGTTGTTTTACAAGAAACTTTACACCAATAATAAGTCATTACTTCAAAGTGAATTTTAGTTGGTTTTGAGAGTGTATGTCTAAGACTTACTATCCCTTTCTTTCTTCACCATTTTGGGGTCCCATAGCCTTGCTTACTTGCTATGTTGCTGACTGCTTTTTATTGCTATGTTCCACTTCCTCATGTTTAATTATTCACTTTTTGCATCTTCAATGAAGAGTATGTGATGCTTAACAAACTTGGGTTTTTTTTCTAAACTTTGAATGTGAAGATGTTGTGAATCTTCGGGTTTTTATGTGATGTTGTTTTAAAGGAAACTTCAAACCAATAATAAGTCATTACTTCAAAGTGAATTTCAGTTGGTTTTTACAATGTATGTCTGAGATTTACATTAGAGGAAAATTCAACTCAAAATGAGCCTTTTAACTTTAAATGAAATTCCATGTCATCATGTGTTAGCCAATGAAATTGCTTTAAATTTGAAATGTTGTATAGGTCTTCAACACCTTTTTAATATAAATTTGGGGATAGGTATCATAAAAAAAACTACTTTTGTTGTTTGTATTTTCGACATATCTCGTTGTTTTTTTACTCAAATTTCGGAGAGCTCATTGGATGCAAAATTAAATTCCACATCCAATGAGTACCCACAAGTCATACTTTTGATAGACCCTGCTACCCCAAAACAAGAAATACCTGAAAAAAACTCATCATCACGTTTTTTCAGGTATTTCTTGTTTTTGGGTTAGCAGGTCCGTCAAAAGTATGTCGAGTGGGTACTCGTTGGATGTGCTATCCCAATCAAAATTTGAGTAAAAACACAGGGATATATGTCGAAAATACAAATAAAATTTTTTTCTTTTCTTTTGTTCCTCCAAAATTAATAAGCATTATTTTATTATTTTAACTATTATTTTTTATAATTTTTTTTTGGAGGCCCATTTTGAGTTGAAATTTCCTCTAATGCTAGTCCTTTCTTTGTTCACCATTTTGGGGTCCCATAGCCTTGCTTACTTGCTATGTTGCTTGTTGTTTTTATTGATATGTTCTACTTTCTCATGTTTAATTATTCACTTTTTACATCTTCAATGAAGAGTATGTGATGCTTAACAAACTTGGGTTTTCCTTCTAAACTTTAAATGTGAAGATGTTGTCTCTTTGGAGTTTTATGCATTTTGATTTTTTGTTATGAAAGTGTGCTTTAACAGCGTGGACTCATAATTTTCCTTGAAGCATTTGAGGGCTAGAATGTTTGTTGTTCAACCAATATATGTCTTTTGTGATAATTGTTTTTGAGATTTAGGTGGATAAATGCCTACACATTTTGATGAATGTGATTCCTTTGATCATGTTTTCTTTGTGGTTTGTATATTTGTTAAATTGTTATATGGTAAGTTTCATTTTAATTCTCTGCTTTGGTGCACATCGATCCATGCCCTCTACTTGATTTGTAAATTCATCCAAGATCATCACATTGCATTGTAAACACGATTTTTGGGGAATTTTGTGTATACCTAGAAGTTGTGTCAGTTCTTTCTCAGCCTCACACAATGCAAAACACAGGGGTTTGAAATCAATAACGTTATTTTTGTGGAAATTTTCATTACAAATAATATAAAATTTTGTTGATAGTTTACTCTTTAGAATAAATCTTTAGATTAACCAAATTTAACTGTATTCCAAATAAAAGACATAAATATATCTATTTTTAAATGTAATATATATCTTTAATTATTTGTGTTTTCAATTTTGTATTTGTATTTATATTTTGAAAGCAATCGAGTTTATAGAATTTTGTAGTTGTATTTGTATTTTGAAAGCAATCATGTTTAAAGTCATTGATATTAGGTTTATTTTAACTTACAATTAAATGAAGTTTTAAATTCACTAATATTAGATTTGTTTTTACTTACAACTAATTTTTTTTTAAAACTAATTTAAGGTTAAAAAAGCTATAAAAAATTGTTTGCAAGTTGTTTGTTGTTGAGCTTTGCCTTTACAAATAACCTTTTCTATTGACCCACTAGATAAATACTATAAAATTCATGCTTTAAAATTTACAGAGTAGTTGTAGTTGTTAAAGAGTCAATTCAATGAGCTAATCAACCATTGAAGTTTCGTTTTATTCAGATTTTAAAATAAAGCTTTAGTAGCTTTTCTATCAATTTATAGATGGAGATAATCTCTCATTGAAAAATTTGAAATGTTGTGACATCTTAGAAGTTTTCCCCTTTGGTTGCATGCTATACGAGGAATCGCTATGAGAAGAGACAATGAACTTTTTAACTTGATTTCACTTTTTATTTTGTTCACTCATAATGTACAATACTAATATCCTTTAGCTTCATATTAATTGAGTGAATAGATCAAGATAAGGAAGATTAACATAATTAGTTTTTAAAAAATTTCATATCTAAATAGATTTTATGGTATTTTTTTTTCAAGTAATATTTACTATAATAGACCTCATTAGGTGATTTATTAATTGAATGGATAATTAATTTTTTTAATTAAAAAATAAATTAAAACATTTAATTTAATTTTAACTTAATTTCAAAGAACTTTTTAACATGGCAAATTTATATTAGTTGATATGAGATGGAAAAGTTTATAACAAAGATAATGAAAAAGAACCCTTTTATCATGGAAACGAGGATCATTATCTTTACAATAAAGATTGTGTTTACTTTTAAATATAATGCTAATTGTATATATTTGATTTAGTTTCTTTAATATGAGATGCAAACCTTGACAACAAAGATGGTAGAAATGATGAAATAAGCAAACCATTTTTGCATGGAAAGGTGTACATATTATCTTAGCACAGGTAAGTTGTCTTTGGTGTAATAATCATTTAAATTGTTGGTTGTATAATGAAGTATGACTTTCAAAATTCATTCATAGTTGAGTGCAGATAGAGAATGAATATCAACAAGAAGAAGAATGTTATGGTGAAAGTCATATGTGGGAAATCCATATGTAAATTGGGCTACAAATATGGCTTTATCACTAAATACAAATATTCCATGGGTGATGTGCAAACAAACTGATGCTCCAGGACCAATTGTGAGCATACATATATATATATAGTTTCATGTATGAAGAGAATACATAGCAATAATGAATAGTGAAATAGTGCATTGGGAAAAATTCTCTATTTGTAAACAAGAAGAATTATCAATTTAATGTCTAAACTAACCATAATATTAACACAAAACTTTATATAAATTTACTCTATTTCAAGCAGTAGAAATTGCAAACTATTCCAAGTCTAACAACTTCCTATTTATCATGATTAAACATTGTTTTTATATTACAGGTTTTAGACATATGGAGGAAGGACTCCTCAGAGGCCTGTTGAAGATGTTGCATTTGCAGTAGCTCGATTTTTCCGAAGACGAGGAACGTTTCAAAACTATTACATGGTGGATTTTGGTATTCTTTAGTTTTGAGCTTGAGCTTATATGCATTTTTATCATGTTATTAAAATTTGAACCATTACCTATTGTAATGTTCTTATACTGCAGTACCATGGAGGCACGAACTTTGGTTGAACAAGTGAAAGTCCATTGATTACCACCGGTTATGATTACGATGCACCTATTAATGAATATGGTATGCAATAGTTCACCATCCAAATTATATTCTGCACTGAAAGGGTGTGTGGGGATGCGTTTGTTCTCAGAAGGGCTGCACATGAAACTTTATGCACCTTGGTTGTATAGCATTTAGCATTGAGATGATGTTGGATACACAAAAAACCTCTTCATTGATGAGATCCCAACAAGACTTGAAAAATGTATCACATATTACAGAGTTAAAATCCTGTAGGATTTTCACCCATCTCATGGATCCAACAATATTAAGGCCTTTAGTGCATCCAACACCATAAGCAATTGATCTCTTTGATGACATAATATTCTTATCAAGTTATAGGTTACCCTTATTATTAGACTAACATTTGCTTGCAAATATTCCATGTTTATAAGTAAGGAATCAAGAAAAATACTAGGAAACCAATAAATCACCTTACGGATAAGCACATGTCAAGGAATTTGTTTTTACATTTGCACAGTTTAACAAAAGTTTGGATTTGGGAACCGAGTTGAGTCCCTTATAAGAAGAACATAAATCACAAAGAAAATTTGGTGTTCAATAGTAACCATGATCCCAAAAGAGATATTTTTTAAATTTTTGTTTTGTCTTGTCAAGTGGAATTTTTTTGTTTACATTTTTAAAATTTTATAGGTGAGATGTTTCAGTGTTTGATATTTTAAAGGGTTCTAGCTCAATGGTAGAGTATCTGCAAAGCATAAGGTCGGTGGTTCAATTCCACTATGCCCTAGTATTAAGTCAATACAATATAAGATGTATTTTATTTTTAAAATAATAATCTTGAGTTGATTTTGGTAAAATGATTAAATATTTTTTATATAATGTCTCGAGAGAGACAAAAGTCAAAAGTATTATTCTTTCTGCATATACAAATTGCATTCTATATTTTCTGTATAGGCAAAAGTGATATTGTCTCTCGAGAGACAATACTTAATCGTCTCTAGGAAGACAATATTTGAGACAATACAAAGCTTTATTTTGTCTCAACTTGAGACAATATGGTCTATAATTTACTTATTCTATATTGTCTCTATAGATACAATAGTGTAAGACAATATTTTAAGACATCCGCTTAAAGACAATATTTAAGACAATACAGCTTTTGTTTTGTCTCAAGTTAAGACAATTTGCAAAAATATTGTCTTAAACCCCCCCTTTATATAGTAGTAAAAATTCTTAAATACATTACATTTTCTTACAGCATTTTATAATTTTTTTATATGCACTACATTTCTTCTAGAACAATTTACTAATTAATTGATTTTATAGAAAACCAATTCAATTATACATTTTACTCACATTGTAGATAGTTATTTTGTGTAATTCTATTAATGTATTTGTGATGAGTTAATTTTATATTGTATTTTTTTCATGTTGTGTTATGCGTACTTCATAAAAACATGGTTATTCACATTTCAAGGTTATGGCAGGAAGGTATTTGTTGTTAGATGATCAAGGTATTCTATGAGAATACATTAAATTAGTTACTTATCTTGGATTATATTTCAAGAAAATGAGTTTTATTTTGATATTCAATCTTTTAAATTTTTTATTAATTGTTAATTAATAAATTTCATGGTCATTTAGGTAAATGAAGTGGAGGATGATGTGAATGGAGATTGCTTATTCAATATGTGAAAAAGAAAATGAACAATACTTAAAGAAATGAATTCAACCTTTTTTTTGTAAATTCTAAATTACATTAGGGTCTTTATGTAATCCAAAAACAAATATATTAATAAAATTATCATTTTTTTAAGAGAAAGGGCTTTTTCCCTTTCTCAAGTATAGCCATGGCCAAAGCCATCTTTGAGAAGTCTTTTGTTTGTTTTTGTTGAAAAGTCTTTTGTTTGTTTTTTGAGTTTATGGTGAAAGTTTTTTAATTTAATTTTTTTAAATTTAATGTATGTTATGCTTTCTAATCAAATTGCAACTTTTCCATAATTTTAAAATTACATTATAATAAATGTTGCCCATTTTTTTTTCTTTCAATAAAATGTGTATTACTATACAGAAGCCAAATTACAGAGAATAATACAACTAGAGCCCCCCAAAAAATAGGGAGGCCTTAGTCCAGTCCTACGGGAACCAATTCGGGACTTGACCAGAACGGATTTGCCAAAAAAATACAGAGTTTTCCCAAAGCCTCCTGCACCCCCTAATATCTCTGTTTCTATTATGGGTCTTGATCCTATTACATTGTTTACCCACCCACATCAAAATTGATGACTTGAGGGACCTGTCGCCCCCCAGACCCCAATTGACAGGATATTGCCTAATAACATACTAGCTACATCTAACTAAACTGAGTAACACTGAAAATACATTAACAAAAGAGAAAACCAGGAATAAGCACAGATTGGAAAGAGAAGTCATATTCGACCAGAGGGGAGGGAGCTCCAGCGAGGGATTGCTGCTGATGGGCTTCCAGTAGCTGGATGCTGCGAGCAAGACACAAGTGCCAAAGTAGAATTCAAGGGGCTAGCCATGTTATGAGCCTCCACTGGTCCTCCTTCATTCGTCATATCCCTTCGGATGATCCGCTCCCAAGGTCTAGCTATCTCCATGGCCCAAAAATCCAAAAGGTGGAAGGAAAATCCCAAGCAAGCAGTGAGGACATCAAGCTTCTGGTGCATTGTGTGACATTTCGAGTTATGCTCCTTCTAAAAGAGCATGGGTTCCAGGTCGTCGTCTCTTTTGGCCTCCTGCATCGCTGCGGAGTGCCCAACCAAACTCACTATAGGGTCAGTGCAAGAAGATGATGGACCTTTAAGATGCAATCCTAGTTTTCAAAAACAACATCATGTTACCAAAAAATACATCAACCCGAGCCTGGCATAGCACTTGGTATGGTTCAACCCGAGCCTGACATGTCATGGAACATGTAGGATAGGAAGACAAATCGCGTACGCGTTATATTACTACAAAACGCGCGCGCGATTTGTATAGCCAAAACGCGCACGCCATTTCTATAGCCAAAACGCGTACGCGAGTTTTAAATCATAAAAAAAAATTTAAATACACAGTCCCCAATAAGGGGTAAGGGGTAACAAATAGAAAATTGAAAACTTCATGAAGGGTGGACTTGTTGGTTAAAAGTTCTTATTCATTTGAAAAGAACATGAAACGGGCCTTGCTGGTTAAAATTTCTTATTCATTTTGTTCTAAGAAATTTATATAGATACATAAATTACATTGATAAATCAAAGATTTTTGTGGCTAATAACACAACACATTAATAAATCAAAGATTTTTTATTAATGTTGAGCTAATTTTTTATTCCCTTTCGAGACTGTAACTATATCGTGAAAGGCTTTAGCTCTAAATCATTCCCCATTAGTATTATAGCATTAGGAATAACGACAAAACAAAACATTGGTGAACTGCGCATGGATGGAGTCGTAATTTGGAACTCACCTGGTTGGGTGTCCGGACCTCCTCTCGCCTTTTGGCTTGTATTGCTGTGATTTTAAATAAAAAACAAACTATTCAGTTAAATTCATACCAGTCAAACCAAAATATTAGGTTCCTCAATGAGATTCATACGAGTAAAAAAAATATTAGGGATTTCCTTTCCAGATTGCAAACACTGTGAAAGGCTTAACCAGAGCCAAGCCAACACACAAGTGGCCTTATAATTTGAGGCCTAAGGGTATTAATACTGTGAAAAGCTTAACTAGAGCCAAGCCAATACA
>LPNX010950413.1:39519-55845 GCA_001517045.1 Pseudotsuga menziesii | reverse complement strand
AAGGTGACAGCCTTGACTCGAGACTTGCCCCCAAGGACACACCGAGTGGCTTGAAGATTTCTGCCACGTGATCCAGGTGTGTGAAAAGGCGGTAACACCCACTAAGTTCATGGAGATGAAGGGAATAGTTGGAGACTTGGGAGTAATGAGGATACCATTGAAAGAGGATGCTAGACCAGTTAAGCAGTGCCCATACAGATTAAATCCTCGGCATAAATAAAAAGTTAAATATGAGATCGATAAGATGCTAGCAGCAGGCATCATCGAGCCAGTGGAAGAAAGCAAATGGGTTAGTCCCATGGTCGTGCAAGAGAAGAAAACCAAAGGAGAAATTATAATCTGTGTCGATTTGCGCAAACTCAACGATGCATCACTTCATGATCCATTTCTGACACCTTTCATTGATGAAGTGCTAGACAATGTGGGAGGACAGGAGGTCTACTCCTTCACCGATGGCTTTTCAGGCTATCACCAGATTAGAATCCATCCAGAAGATCGATCTAAGACCACTTTTGTGACATAATGGGGCTCATTCCAGTATACGGTAATGCCCTTTGGTCTTAAGAATGCACCGGCTATCTTTTCTAGAGTAGTAGTTGTTGTATTTAAAGAGTACATCCATAAATTCCTAGAGGTTTATTTTGACGATTGGACTGTATTTGGATTAATCGACAAGCACATAGGAGATTTAAGACTGATGTTAGAGAAATGTAGGCAGTACCAGATTTCTCTGAACTTGAAAAAATGTATATTCTATGCACCATTTGGTATTTTGTTGGGTCATATTGTTTGTAGACAAGGCTTGATGGTAGATCCCGCGAAGATTGCCATCATTGTAAACCTTCCAGCACCCAACTCAGTCAAGCAATTGAGGATAGTACTTGGTCATACCGGGTACTATAGAAAATTTATCAAAGGTTATGCAAAGATCACAACACCTATGGAAAAGCTGTTAAAGAAAGATGTAAAATTCCTATGGAATGAGCAATGCCAGAAAAGTCTAGACACCCTTAAAAAGAAGATGGTTACAGCACCCATCCTAGTATTCCTAGATTGGACCAAGCCATTTCATGTACATGTGGATGCATTCGGCATCATACTGGGGATCATCTTAACCCAGCCGGGAGAAGGAGGTATCGATCAACCTATCGCATACTCAAGCAGAAAACTATCCACCACAGAAAAGAACTACACCACTACGGAAAGAGAAGGATTAGCCATGGTGTATGCCCTACAGAAATTCAGGCACTACCTGCTAGGTGCCTCATTCAAGATGTTTACTGACCATTCCGCTTTGAAGTACTTGGTCAATAAGCCAGTGTTAAGAGGACGAATCTACAAATGGTTACTCCTATTCCAGGAGTATGATTTTGAAATTATTGTCAAACCAGGGAAATTAAATGCCAGACCAGACCATCTGTCGCTGATAGACTCAGGAGAAGAGCCAAGTAACCTAGAGGACAACTTTCCCGATGCACAATTGTTTTCTATTCAGATCACAGACGAGTACTATGCTGATATTATTCACTTTCCCACTACAGGATGGGCACCTGTTGAGTTTACCAAGCAACAAAAGAAATAGCTAGCTGTCAAAGCAGCAAACTTCACTTTGATTGCAGGACAATTATATAAGTTAGGTATAGACGAAGTCCTGCACAGATGCATCATGCCCCACGACAAAGAGGCCATTATTAGAGAAGCACATTCCGGTACCGCAGGAGGTCATTTCGCAGGAAAGCCGACTGCGCAGAAAATCCTGACCGCGGGATTATGGTGGCCTACTTTACAAAAGGATACTAAGGAATTTTGCAGATGCTGTGATATCTGCCAGAGGGTAGGAAAACCTTCGCAGAGAGATGAAATTCCGCTGCGACCACAGATTACACTACGTGCATTTGACAAGTGGGCTATAGACTTTGTGGGTCCTATCAACCCACTAGGAAAACGAACTGGTGCGAGATACATCATCACAGGAACATAATACCTCACCAGATGGGTGGAGGCTAAAGCAATAAGGAATTGTGATGCTGCTACAGATGCACAGTTCCTCTTTGAGAACATTATCAGTAGATTTCGATGTCCAGTAATTTTGATGAGCAATCAAGGCACCCATTTCTTGAACCACACTATTGAGGCCTTGACGGAGGAATTCCAGATACGACACCATAAGAGCACTCCATACCACCCAAAATCTATTGGTATGGTAGAGGCCTTTAATAAGATTCTAGAAAACGCTCTTACTAAGATCTGCAATAGTCAAAGAAATGATTGGGACCTCAGGGTTAATGCTGTGTTGTGGGCTTATAGGACGGCATGTAAGAAACTTACAGGACATACACCTTTCAGCTTGGTGTATGGACAAGAGGCTGTTATTCCTATGGAGTATATTATGCCCAGTCTAAGAATTGCTTAGATCACCGGGATGACAGATACAGATACCACAAATGAAAGGCTAGCGCAGCTGCTTGCCTTAGAGGAAGACAGGTTCATCGCAGGATTCCATCAGAAAGTGCAGAAGGAACAAGAGAAAGCTTGGCATGAAAGGCATGTCAAGAACAAGATTTTTTAGATAGGATACCTAGTCCTCCTCTATGATAGTAAGTTTGTGAAGTTTCCAGGAAAATTCAAGACGCATTGGTTGGGGCCATACCGGATTCAGCAAGTTACAGATGGAGGAGCCATTCAGCTTAGCAAATTGAATGGGGAACTTCTTCCCACTTTCATTAATGGCAGTAGGCTTAAGCTTTACAGTGCTAGCCACTCCATACCCCAACATTAACTCAGACAGTTACGAGAGTGCATATGTCCATTGTAGTTGAAAGGAGGCATCGCACCAGTAGTTAGTCTACACCGGCAGGTAAAAAGCATTCGTATGAGGAGAGTTTCAAAAAAAAAAACTGTTTAAATTTTGTTTTGTATAGGTGAGGCGGTGTGACATCACGGTAAGGTGATGATTCCCCGTGCCACGTATCCAGTTTTGAAAAATGACAAAGGGCCAGTCAATTTTCCTTCTGACAGGTAGTTAATGAAGAAATGACCGGTATACCTTACCATAGATTTGGCAACAGCATATTAAATTTTCTAGATTTAGTAAATCTTCGACGAGACTGGTGCCAGCACACAGGGTTCGAGGGAAATTTGATTGGATTTCATCATTTAATGAGGATCGAAACGATGAGTGTGGTCTCGTCCATGCATTAATACCACTGACGGGTTCATCCTAGATGACCGTTGCATCCGAGATTATAGCCTTCAGCATAAAAGCAGAGATCATTCATTCGGGACGGTTACTTTTGCAAGAGCCGAGAACTATAAAGTAACTTGTTCAGTTTTCCCTGTGCAGAGCTAATTTCGTTACCAAGTGCTGTGATTTTGCTATTTCGTAGCCATTTCCAATCCAAAGTATTCCACCAAGTGGGTTCTATCTGAGGAAGAATCTATAGAAGACATTTTGGAAAGGTTCAAGCGTGGAGGCCTTGTGTCCGCTATGGCGACACCACCCAAGAGTATGAAACCAGGTTCATCACAGGTCAGACAGTTGCCAAGGATGCAGAGCCAATCTCAGATAACAGAAGAATCCAGTCCAGAGCTGGAGGAAGCAGTTCATAGCGCACCAGACTACATTGTACCACGAGTTGAAGGCGCACCAGAGGTAAGCATTCCCAAGAGTGGTAATTTTCCTGTTCCCATACCACCGATTGATTCTCAAGTAAAGGAAGACAAAGATCTATTAGGATATGCCACTGTTGTTAAATTTATAGATTATAACCTTGGAGATAGTAAGACATATCCTCAGTTCCGGTCGGATCAGTATCTTACGATTCAGAAGAACCCAAGGACAGGTGCCGATGAATATGTTCCTATGGAACATGTCCAGGTTCTTGAGCGGTCGGGTCTGCTCAATTTGTTGAGAATACCCCATTTTGGACGAGGTGCAGAGGTTAATGCCATGGTGCGCATCCTACTTTCTTGTGTACATGGAGGTTACCTTTGGCTAGGTAACAAGGTCAACCTGAACGTTGACCTCATACACCGCATCACCGGGCTGTCCAAGACGGGTAAGGACCCTAAGATACATATAACAGGAAATACCAAGGATTCCAAGCTACCACCAGCCCTAGTTGCCAAGTATAAGCTACAGAGAGGAGTTCGGGCTTATGACCTCTCAGCAATAGCGGATGATACACTCAGATTTACAGCTAGTCTGCTTGCATGAAGACTGTTAACCAAGGTTCACCCAAAGGAAGTCACAGGATCAGTAATTCACCTTGCCATACAAGTTGTAGAAGGTGAACAGTTCAATTGGTGTTTATTTTTGATAAATATTTTTCAGCAAGATTGTTTGACAGCCTAGGATGAGGCAAACCACCCCTTCCATTTGTCATGGTTGCTTATACTATGTGCATTCGTCGGGTGGAAGGAGCCGCCCCATACCCAGTTTCGACAGCTAGCAAGTGGCGAGCCCAGAGGCACACACTATACCAACTTATGGGAGAGCAGCAGCCCAGCCAAGAAAAAGATCAATATGATAGTATTCTATGAATACTATAAACTGTTGAAGAGAATAGTCCAAGAGACATCGCGGATCAGCACGGAGACTGTGGACATATATGATAACCGACTTGATTTTATGGCAGACAGCCATAGAATCTACCTGCAGCCAAAAAGGTCTAAAAGGGACGATTGGGCTAATGGTTCATTCAGGATGACAGTGCAGGATGTTGCAGATGTCATCAAAGACTTTGACGATGAGTGGAAACAAGAATTAGAGGATACCACACCACTACCATCAGGTACCGCATAGACAGATCCATTGGACAAAGGCAAAGACAAAGTGGGGTCCCAGATGCAAGATACAGCAGAAGTGCCACTACCAGGAGAAAAGAGAAAATATCCACAGCAAGTGCCACCAAAGGCACAGACGACAAAGGATGGAGAAGAAGGGACACTGGAGGCACAGAAGAAGAAAAATTAGAAAGCCACAAAACTACCTTTGAATACTGCATTGATAGAGGATGACTACGAACTCATGGCAATGAGAATGCATGACACATTGAAGGACTCATTTTAGGCGATGCAGAAATCGCAGGAAAAGATACACAACACAGTAGAAAAGAAGCTTCTGGAATTAAAATTAATTACTGAGAAGACTGCCAGGATATAGGTTCCGCCAGAAAAGGTGACATCAGCAGGAAGCTCAACACAAACGATTTCCCGCGAGGAAATCTTGGCAAAGGATCGCATCAATACAGTCTTGATACCACCAGGGAGCATTCGATTCCCTGCTTCAATGATGGACATACAGATATAGATTAGGCAACCTGTCGAGGTTAACCTCGCAGAGTTTCACATCGATCAGTTACAGATGATCCAGCAGCAGCTAAGCACACAGCTCAGGGATAGAGAGCCCACGACTTATAAACAAAACACACAGCTGAAACAAAAGAATGCAACACTCACCACAAGTTTTCAGAAAAAGGAGGATGACTTAAGAACATATGAATAAAGAGAACATGATCTTAATCAGGTCCTACAGAGAATCGCATTGGAGTTACCCCAATGTAACATTGAGTTTTCCTTGCCTCTCACCCAGAATGTAAGAAGAGTTGCAGACAGAGAAAAGGCTCTAGAATAAATAGTAACCAAGATGGAAGAAGACCACAAAGCACAAATTGCTGAGCTCAAGGCTCGAGCACCGGGAACCCTCCAGGCAGACAAGGAAGCGAGAGTAGAGGCCTTTAGACTCATTTCCGCACAGATGAAATCTCGCATAGATGATGCACAGTCAGTACTAGCTGATGCGATGAACACATGGTTGGATTTAGATGAGAATCCCAAGAGAGTAGAACTCTAGCAAAGCATTCAGCAGATAGAGAAACGCCACAATAGCAATGAAGGAAGAAATCAAGAGTTTAGGAGCACTTGCGAAGATGACAAAGACGACCGAGATGAACCGCTTGCAACAGGAAGCGCAGTGGTTGAGAGCAAAGGAGATACAAATCAATAATCTGCTTCAACCATATCAGGAAAAAATCACAGAGCTAGTCGAGGTGGTTGAGTATAAGGTTAAAGAGTTCACGACAAGTAGAGGTGAAATTGATGGAACAGAAGACTCCAGCATTAGTCAATCTACACTTGAAGCGGCACAAGAGTGTGTCGAAGCTATGCAGAACGGAGTCGCAAGAATTCGCGAAAAATTTAAACAGACTTCGCAGGAAGCCAAGGAGAAGCTACAGCGGGAGAATCCCGCTGGTAGTGGCTCGAGGACGAGCCACAAGTAAGTGTTAGGGGACTGTTGGAGTAGGGCCCCGCAACTATAGGAAAAGCTGTCATTTTGGGGAATAGATAGTTTTGGCAAAGGTATAAGAGATAAGGTAAAGATACGATGCCGTAGCATGGTTCTAGCTGCAGAGCAGAGCCAGAAACTACAACTATCGGGATAGAGAATTCAAAGAAGACGACAGTACCTGAGCAGCCGAGAAGAGAGAGCTCACCCACTACATTCAAGGCAGCGGTGGAAGACAGGAGGGCTCAGCTACCCTCATAAAGGAAAAGGAGCAACGAGGCCAAGGTATTGAAGACGAAGGATAGAAAAGGAAGTGGCACCCAGTACCCATGGTCAGCGCCGGGAAGCATGGAAGACCGCAGAGAGCTATGGTGTCATAGAAAGCGGTAGCTCAAGTACAGATAGACCGACTGTCATAGTTAGGGTTTTTGGGTTACTGTTGGGACAGGCCCACAGTGCTGTAATGGTGAGACCTTCAGGCCGCCTATAAAGGGATGCATTTTGTATTGTAAAAGGTGAGCCAGTTAGCCATTGAATCATTTTATCTAGTCATACAATTAGAGAGTCAGTTGATCCGTTAGCTCATAGACCCTCGCGCTCTGGTTCTGTATTCAGTATGTAGTATCTTACTGTAACCAACAGCTGGCTCGTAGGAGTATGTATGTAACAATCCGTAGGGATTGACAAAGAGAGAGAGAGAATATTGTAAGAAGGCAATATAGAAATAGAGAAGAGATCTAGGAGAGAAGGGCTCCAGGCAGTGAGTGAGGAGTTACCCAGAAGATCTCCAGTTGCACATAGGTTGCAGCAGAACTGTGTACTCTCTCAAGATATAATAAAACACAGTTCTGTGGATGTAGCTTCTACCCTGGAAGTGAACCACGTAAAACCAGCGTGTGATGTGATTATTTCATGTGATTGTGCTTTACTTAGTTGATATCTGTTATATGTTACATGAATGTTGTATATCAGTTAGTAAATGTCTGTATGTCGATGTTCTCATTCAGTTACAACATTGTTAGAGGTTAAAGATGAATTTACATGTATCAAGTGTCCACCGATGAGTTTATCAGCGCTTGTTTCACATAGTCATAAGTCCCTATATTAAAGTGTTTCCAGAATACTTATTCATCCAGTCAAGTATAAGTTGAGATAGAGTGCGTTGAACCAAGGAAGTTCAAGCCAGAGTGTTTAATACCTTGTTGAAAGTTAACCAAGTCAGTCCACCCAATGAGATAGCCTTTGGATTGTGAGGATCGCAGTGGGTTGTACTATAGAAGATATTGCGTTGGCAGTAGGTGATATCGCATCATCAGAGGAGCTGCAATGTGAGATATCGTTGGTCGTGGGTTAAGAGGAAGAGCGGGTTGTGCATCGCCAGAGTTGCTGCGATACGATAGGATTCCTTCCCCTGTCAGAACCCATGAGTGAGAGAGAGATGCACGTCGCAGAGAGATCTCCCTGGCTAAGAGAAGTGGTGAGACCCCAGGATGCTACAGAACCTGGTTAAGGACACCTGAGTCTTTGGCCAACCCATAATATCACTTCGGGTGAGACTTCATGACGTTTTGTGGTCTGTTTCCCAAAGGGCTAGTGAGCTAGGGTTATTGTTGACATATATATAATAGTAAAACCTGGGTCTTCCTAGAGAGTCAACAGCTATCAATTCCTTAGTCAATTTGAAATTTAAGGTGTCAAAAGACACCATGTCTTTGTCTAGGCATTGAGCAAATCTATAAGACACCTCTGCATGATATCCTTCAATTTTCTTAAAGAATGTTAACCATCCCGCATTTGAAAATAACTGTGAACATTGTGGAAAATTATTCACCCAGCTTAGGTTAGAGGGCTCTGCCCTGTTTGTTTTTCCACTCTTTTTCATATTTACTATGGTTAAACAGCTTTTGTGGATATACCAGAGTCTAAATGTCTTCAAATCTCAACAGAATGACCTAAAATACAGTTTAGTAAACTCCAACAAGCTATGCTCTGAATTTTACTGTTCAAATGATGAATACTTTGAATGTATTGGTGAATAATTCATCATCTATCATGGATTGGGTCTTAAAACTAATATTCAGCCTTCGAATTTGTTATTAATTATTTTTTCAGAAAAAGCCCCAAATTCAAAAAACCCTAGCAAAGGCATGCAGGCTACTTGTTAAGATGATCAATTCGGGTGTTGAATATAGTTATTTCAGTAGTCAAGTGTGGAATTGCATGCTCCACCTGTCTTTGACTGCTTAGACCACACCAACCTGTCGCTATTGAGAAGCACTAATTTCTCATTTAGTTTTAAAATCCCAATTCCTGCGCGCTGATTTCTCTCCACGATCTCCAATTACCCTTCATGTCCTTCAGATAAAACATAATCTCAAAAGCTTTGTTTCATTATGCTCTACTATCATCATTATACCTGCTCAGCATGAAAACCGCCAAGATTTTGCCTCTATGATGGCATTCCACCTGCTTTACTGATTAAACTATCAAAGACACGTATCAAATGCATCATACAATGTGATTGACACCTTAGGTATGAGAATCCCAAAGAAATTTGACCAAATAATGATGATTTTAGCTCGCACGATTTTCTTGTAGCGCTCTAGTGTATCAATTTTTGTCTTGCACTACAAGAAAAATCCAATTTAATGATTTCACAATATTAGGCTAATGATATGAGTTTGCAATTGGTTTAGGGGTTAATATTTAACTTTTATGTCATTTAAAAACTCTTTAATCCATATATGCCTTATAAAACCCCTCAATTATAAAATCAAAGCAAAATTTGTAAAAATAAGCTTATAAATAAAAAATCATCAGAATTAAAAGTTTAAAATCAACATTATCCCTATCAACAAAATTTTCTAGAAACAAAAAGTAAAAGAAAGGTTCAAAATATGAATAAAAGCATGAAAAAAATGGAAGACAAAAACATGACCTAACATCTGACTCCTACTGCGGGATGAAGTCCTCCCTGTGAGGCTTCAAGAACCTGTAGACCAGTGCCTTCTGTACTGCTACCTGCTAATCTGCAAAATTTCCATTGGGTTATGGAGTCCTTATTGTGCTTACTCACACCTGCATATACAATGAAAACTAAAATACCTTTCAAAAACTGTAAAAAGGCTTGAGGAATCGTCCATTAACAGGATTTGACAATTCCTCACCCTCCAAGGTCTGTAGAACAAAAGTATTGTTTTCCAAAAACTTAGATACTAGGAAAGGACCAAACTAGAGGTTATCAAACTTCCCATGTTTTCCTTTTTTCTCCTTCCTTGCAGCCCATTTCTCTTATTGAAAATGTATTATTTTTTATCTTCCTATCAAATCTTTCTTTAATCTTCAACCTGTATAGCTGTGCCTTTTCTTCCACTTTTTCTCGATTCTGCTGCAACTCTATCATTGCATAAATCCTTCTCTACATATCATTAGGTTCTTCCTGACAGTCCTGAAATAACTTCATCACTGTGATACCCAACTGAATAGGAAAAATTGTATCTGTACCATATACTAATTGGAAAGGAGAAGTTCCAATTGCTTGTTTGACTGTTATTCTGTCTGCCCATAATGCGTACTTTAGCATAGAATCCCATGATCTTTTATTATGCTTCAGCAATTTCCTGATACTCTAAATGATGTTTTTATTTGAGGACTTAGCTAAACCATTACCTTGAGGATAGTAAGGGGTTGAATGTTTCAACAGGATGCCATTCTTTTTAGAAAATGCCCCCATAGCCTTAGAATTAAAAGCTTTTTCATTATCAGTTAATATTCTCTGTGGACACCCGAATATGCTAAGAATATTTTCTTCAATAAAATCTATAATCACCTTATCTGTGGCATTCCTTGTGGGGATAGATTCCACCCACTTAGTAAATAAATATGTTGCAGTCAAAATCCACTTATGTTGTCCTGAGGAAGATGGATTTATCTCTCCTATAAATTCTGGACCCCACTGCTAAAAAGGGGCACTTATTGCAATTGGTTTTAAAGGTAGTGACAACAACTTTTGTTTACCAGTAAATTTCTGACAAGGGATACATGCTCTTAGCTGCTGATATACGTTTGAAAATAAAGAGGGCCAATAGTATCCATCTCTTAGAATTTTATATCTTGTTGCCTTCCAATACTTATGACCTCCACAAGCACCTTCATGGGATTTAGAAATTACTCCTTCAATTTCAGGTTTATCTAAGCATCTGAGTAGGATACCCCCTGGATCATTCCAAAATAGCTGTTGCTCTACCAAACAGTACTTAGTAGTTTTTACTTCAAAGACCTAGCAGATTTTTTATCTAAGTGATCTAGAAAGAAAATATACAATGTCTGCATACCGTGTAGATGTTGAATAGAAATCCATAATCTTCTCCTTCTCCAACTATGCTTGATTTTCTTCCTGTGCTGGATATTCTGCCATCAAATGCAATCCTAAATCTTGGAAATTTGATTCAGCTAACAACTTAGCTAAACCTTGTCCCTTTACTAGCTTTGTAGGTATGATATCCACATCATACTCCACGATTTTAGCAATCCACTTTCCTCTTTTTCCCTCACTATTAGGATGAGTCAAAACATATTTTATGGAAGCATTAGGCACATATGCAATAACTTTGGAGTGCAAGACATAGATTCTGAAAAATTTCAAAGCTTTTACCAAAGAGTAAGCCTGTTTTTCTAAGATGTTGTATTTTAATTCAGAATCTCTGAGAGTTTTGCTAAAGAATGCAATAGGTTGTTCAAGACCATCCTTATTCTTCTGTAATGAAACAACAGCCAATGTATCTTCAGATGCAAAAGAAAAGGTTAGAAATTCCTTTGTAAAATCTGGACTTACTAATATTGGAGCTTCAGTAAGAGCCATCTTAATTTTTTTGAATGAATTCTTTGCTTCTGCAGTCCATCTGACTTCTTGATCCTTCTTCAACATGGCTGTAATCTGTTTGATAGTATTAGCAAAATTTGGTATAAACCAATGCAGAAAATTGATTTTACCAATGAAATATTGAACATCCTTTTTACTCCTTGGTGTCAGGTGGAATAACTCCCGAATTCTAATTATTTCTCCATAGAATGCCTTTATTTATACATCTACGATGACTCTTGGGATCACACATCTGAGAGTCTCTTCATATTCGTAATATTTACAATAATGTATAATCCTGACAGATTATATTCCAACAATCCCCCCCTTAATCTTAAGGGGTGTTAGTAAGTCCGAGCATGTTTCTGAATCTTTCAAACTTTTCTCGTCCAAGCGCTTTGGTGAAGATGTCTGCAACTTGATCATTTGTGGAACAATGTCGAAGATGGACTGTCTTGGCCTCTACATGATGTCGAATCAAATGATACTTTGTGTTGATGTGTTTGGTTCGATCATGGAATCTGGGATTCTTAGCCAGCTTGATTGCATAAGTATTGTCGATCAATAATGGAGTGGATTTCTCTTGTTTTTCTTGCAAATATTCAAGTATCTTCCTGAGCCATACTATTTCTTTTGTTGCTTTAGCTGCAGCCACATATTCTTCTTTTGTTGTTGAATCTGCCGGAACTGACTATTTGCATGATCTCCATGAGACAGCTGCTGATCCAAGACTCATAGTGTATCCAGAAGTTGATACTCTTGTATCCTTATCGCCATCAAAATCTGAGTTTGAGTACCCAATAAGTTTGAATTCATCCACCTTAGAGTACTTGAGTCCAACATCTTGAGTCCCCTTCAAGTATCTTAGAACTATTTTTGCAGCTGACCAGTGTCCTTCACAAGGTTTATGCATGAACCTTGAAAGTATGCCAACAACATAAGAAATATCTGGTCTAGTTGTTGTAAGGTAGATAAGTCTTCCTACAAGTTGTCGATACTTGGTCATATCTTCAAATTCTTTTCCTTCGCTTGATGTGAGCTTCATTTTCTGTTCCATTGGAGTAGAGATAGGGTTGCATTCTTTCTTGCAAAATTTGTTTAGTAGTTCTCCAACATATTTTTTATGAGATAGGAATATGTACTTAGGATTTTGAGTGACCTCAATTCCTAAGTAATAGTGGAGATGTCCCATATCTGTCATTTCAAAGATATTTTTCAAATATTTCTTTATGGATTCTATATAGCTCTCATTGTTCCCTGTCATCAAAAGATCATCTACGTACACCACAAGATACACAACAGATCTTTTGACTTTCTTTATAAACAGTGTTGCATCATCAAGATCAAAATGTTCGAAATTTAACTTCAAAAGATGCTCGGTTAATTTTTCATACCATGCGCGAGGCGCTTGTTTTAGGCCATACAAGGATTTGACAAGATTGCATACCTTTTGCTCTTTTCCTTTCACAACAAAACCTTCTGGCTGAGACATGAAGACATTCTCTTTCAATTCTCCATTCAAGAAAGAAGTCTTCACATCCATCTGATGAAATTTCCACCCATTCTGAGCAGCTAAAGAGAGTAAGGTATGGATGGTATCCCATTTTGATGTAGGAGAAAATGTTTCTTCATAGTCAATTCCTTCCTTCTGTGCATAGCCTTTGCTGCAAGCCTCGCTTTGTGCTTGTCAAGTGAGCCATCTGATCTGTATTTGTTCTTGTACACCCACTTGCAGCCAATTGGTTTGGTTCCAATTGGAGGGTCAACTAGCTTCCAAGTTCCATTCTTCATGAGTGCATCATACTCATTCTACATAGCTTATTTTCACTCAACTCGAGTAGAAGATTCTTCAAATGAAGTTGGCTCAAAGTTAGCAGATAAATTAAATTCACAATCAAATGATGCATCCATGTCATCACCTGAATTACCTACTTCTCCTCCATCTTCATGTCTTTTTGAACTTCTCGTTCCCATATTTCCAACTTCATCCAGATGGACACTTTCAAGTGTCTTTGTGGCCCATTTAGGAATCTTCCGTGATGGTCCTGGTTGATCAGCTGGTGGTGCTTCATTTCCTTCAAGGATGAGTCTTCCAATTCTCTCAATCACATCATCTAGTTGAATCTCTTGTTTAGGTGAAGTAGTAGGAACTTCTTCATGCGGGGGAGTTGGTGCTTCATATGGAGATTCCGAAGGTTGATCCAGAATAGGAATCCCCCCTTCAAGGTTTGGAATTTCATATTCATTTTCAGAATATTTCTTTGGATGAGGATATTTTTCCAAACGATCAAGCTGTCTCTCAATGGATTGGTCATTTTTATTAGTGTCAAGAAAAATGTTATCTCTAGAAATAAAAAAATTCTTGTTTACCTCATCATACAGACGGTATGCCTTGGAGTTTTCTTTGTACCCCAGGAAAATTCATTTTCTGCTTCGAGCACCAAGCTTGTTTCTTTTCTCCTTTGGAATCAAGGCATAATAGGTGGAACCAAAAACTCTAAGATGCCTGACTGAAGGGAGATGGCCAAACCACATTTCATGTGGAGTCTTGTAATCAAGAGCATTTGAGGGGCTTATGTTTCTCAAATAGGCTACACATTTCACTGCATCACCCCAAAACATTAGTTTTACATTCTTAAAAAACATTATTGAGCGTACCATATTCATTATGGTTATGTTCATTCTTTCTGCTACATCGTTTTGTTGAGGATTGTAGGGAAATGTAGTCTAATGTGCAATTCCATGTTGGCAAAGATAATCTTCAAAAGCATTTGAAGTGTATTCTTTCCCATTGTCAGTACGAAGTGTACCAATTTTAGATTGTGCTTGTTTTTCTATCAATGCATGAAAGTCCTTGAATGTTTGAAATGCTTCTGATTTTGTCTTTAATGAGTAAATCCAGCACATTCTTGAGTAGTCATCAACAAAGGTTATAAAATACTTATTCCCATTGGCAGAAGGAGTTGGCATTGGGCCACATAAATCAGAATGCACTAATTCTAATTTCCTACTTGCTCTAAAATTAGATTCATGGAATGGTAGCTTACTGTGTTTCCCTAATATACATGCATCACATTTGCTCTTCTCTTTGGGAATGGTGGGAAAACAAAATACACCTTTCTTTATCAACAAATGAAGATTGTTATAATTCAGATGACCAAATCTTGCATGCCACAATAAACTTGATGACAAATTACCTTCTCCATGCTGAGAGAGGTAGGCATAGTTCTGAACCCTTGCAGATGAACCCTTTAGCTTCAACAGCTTCCCATCTTCGTATCCAATCATGATGACTTGGTTGTCAGAGGACTTTCTTATTTCTATGATTCCATCAAACATGTGGATGGAATGGACTTGCTGTCGAATCTGCACCAAGGACAGCAGGCTTCTCTGCAACTCTGGAAGATAAAGAACATTCTTCAACAAGAAATCAGGGAATCCAGGCATCTTCAGCCGAATGGTGCCCATTCCCTTTAGTTTAAGACTTGACTTATCTGCAAAGTAAACTATACCATTTATTGTTTCATTAAGTTCTTCAAAATAGTTTTTTCTAAAAGTCATGTGTGATGTTGCACTAGTATCAAGTATCCAACAATCTGTGTAAGATGAAAGTGAAGTCATTTTATTAATACCAAGATTACACTATGCAACAATACAATGAGCAGAATCTGAAGATTTACTATCATCTTGGTTCTTATTGTTATATTTCTTCTGGTTATGTCTGTCTTTGATGGAGTCCCATGAAGCCCAACACTGATCTGTTATGTGTCCAATCTTTCCACAATGCTTGCACTTCAAATCTGATCTTTTGCTGGATTTGTTTCTGCCTCCTCTACCTCTAAAGTTTCTTCTTCCTCTTCCTCTCTCACTGCTTTCTCCTTTGGGATGATCTTTGGATTGGTCTTTGGTGTGGTTCTTTGCTTTTTGAGCAAAGCAAAGTGATTCTCCAGAATGCTCAGTTGTCTTCTTACCAAAGGCTTTCTCTCTGTTAGCTATCTTCTCTACTAAGGTGTCAAATGTCAGTGATTTGAACTTGTCACTTTCTTGCAACGACTCAAGATAGTTGGAGTGATAAGGATAGAAAGATTTTACAAATGCTGCAAGGGGAAGATCTGGTTTCATACCAGTGGCTTGAATCTTGTGCATGATAACTTTGATTTCAGAGGAAACTAACATGGGATCATTGTCTTTAACTTCTAAACTGAATAGTTTTAGCATTAGTTGAATAACTTCCATTTTAGAGTGTGAATCATACATATCTTTTAACGTTTTTAGTGCTTCAAAACATGAATTTGCAGGCAATATGTGTTGGCTCACCTCTTCACTGACTGTGGCAGTGATTACTACTAACGCTTTCTTGTCTTTTGTTTTCCAAATGGCCTTCTCTTTCTTGGATTCTGGAGGTCCCGGGTCTCTGGTTATGGGCCCTCCAGCTTTTGTCTCTATTATGGTGCCTTCGCAAATACCGTCCCAAAGGTCATTGTAGATGAAGGAAGATTTGATCTTCCTCCACCATTCTGGATAAGTGTCTTTTCCAGTGAGAGTGGCACCAACTACAGATGCTATAGATTACATCTTCTGTGATTGAATCTTGCAACTAAAACAATAGGAGAAAAAGAAAAAAGAGTAAAGGTGCAGGTCTAAGTCTCTGCCACCTTCCTCAAGCTTTACAACAATGTCAATGTCTCTTCTATTGTCATACAAACTTTAAAATACAAAATTAATCCTCTCAAGCCTACAATACCAACTTTAAATATGCTTTCAATGGATTTCAAACTAGTAGAAAACAATCTCTCACCAACGCAAAGGAGCAGGTCGTAGGTCAAAGAAAAGCAGGCTTTCTTCAAGAGATTAGAACGCAGCCTTCTTGTCAACGCAGTCTTCACGGTCTATAGAAATACACTTCAACGCAGTCTTTACAGTCTTCAATGTAGCTATGCAGAAATAAATTAAATTCACAATACACTTAATATACTTCGAGAAATACACTTAATACACTTCAACGAAGAAAGCTCAGAAAACGAGGTGTAGGGTGCAATTAATCAACATTGATTGTGAGATTGAATCACTATAATGGGTGATTCCACGGACCTGGGTAACACTTTTTGGCAAGAGCATTTCGGCAAAAACAGAAAAATGCACCTCGGTCGAGGTCTTGTTAAGCCCTCGACCGAGGTAT
>LPNX010950413.1:2296-38970 GCA_001517045.1 Pseudotsuga menziesii | reverse complement strand
CGTTTTCAGGGCTTCTCTCTAGTACATGAGTAAAAAATCAGGTTTTCATCGCCAAATTTGGCCAAAAAGTGTTACCCATCTTCATGGAATCACCCTAATGTGAAATCGAGGGAAACCACAAAATGCATAACAACCACATGTAGGCATCAGCAACCAACACAGTAGCAGTCACCAAGCAGAGAAACACCGTAGGAGAACACACAGGCAAAACGGGACCAAACCAAAGTCACCAACGCAGGTAGAGAACATAAGCTTCTTCAAAGGAACCAGGCATTCAACGCAGAGAGAAAACCCAATGCATATGAGCAGCAAATCATTGAGCAGCACCAAAACATAAAGTTCCACCAACACATATGAGTAGCACTGTTGGCTGCTATGGGCAGACCCGGGTTTACTAAAATCAACCAACAACACCCCTAAATCACTGGCCCTTTCGGCGACAGACCGCAAAGCGGCCTGAAGTCTCACCTGAAGTGACTCTAATGGGTTGGCCAAGGACTCAAGTGTCTTGGGCCAGGTTCTGTGGCAATCCCACTGGTGGCTATCAGCTCTCCTAGCTGCAAGGTCTCTTCCTGTGCGTCGCGTGACCTCTTGCTCGCGTCGCAGCTCTTCTAACCGCAAGATACTCTTTTTGTACCACCGCGCGATCCTTTTCTGCGGTGCGCACTTTCCCCGACTTGCAATATCTCCAACCTTATTGCATCACCGCACACCGTACGACACGCAACTTCCTACTCACGCTAAGCCCTTAACCTGCGGTATCGTGCACTGCAGCTTCTCTACCGGTGCGATATCACCTCTCTGTGATATCCTACCTCTATGGTTCAGCGCACTTAGCGAGGCCCGTGTCGACGTGCGAGACTTAACATACAAGGCTATTCAATACTGCAATAGAGACTGTTTTACACAAAGAATAAATGAACCGTATACAGCATGCCAAAGACTTTAACTTATGTTTATCCTTCTATATTTGTTGTGGACTGATTAACACATTCATTCATCAACTGTAAACCACAATCTTGTGCAAAATAATACATAACAGTAAGCAAATACAATCACATGCATTCAACACAAAACATGCAGGTTTTACGTGGTTCACCCCTAGGATGGGAGTTACGTCCACAGAACTGTGTTTCTCTATTATAGCTCAGGGGAAGGTAAAACACAGTTCTGCTGCACCGCATATGCAGCTTAAGATCTTCTCTCTTAGATCTCTTTTCTCTTCTATATTACTATTTTACAATACACTCTTCCCTCCCTGTCGATCCTCGCGGATCGTTACATGCATATTCTATAAGCCAGCTACTGGTTACCGGAATATTGCTATCGTTGATAACAGAACCAGAGCTAGGATTTTACAACAGTATAATAGTCTGCAAAACACTACTAACTAACAAAATGACTAGCTAGCTCTTCAACCTGCTAATAAACTAACCAACCCTTTTACAATACAAAATATATTCTTATATAGGCAGCCCGAAGGTCATGCCATTACAACACTGTGGGCCTATCCCAACAGTAACCTAAAACCTAATTAGTGACAGTCGGCCATATCTGTACTTGAGGTAGCCGCTTTCTGTCACACCACAGCTCTCTGCAGTCTTCCATGCTTCCCGGCACTGATCATGGGTACTATGCACCGCTTCGCTTTTCTGTCCTTTGCTTTCAATTCTTCATCCTCGTTGCTCCTTTTCCTTTACGAGGGTCGCTGAGCCCTCCTGTCTCCCACCGCTACCTTCAATGCAGTGGTTGAGCTCTCTCTTCTCGGTCGCTCAGGTACTGTTGCCTTCTTGACTTTTCTATCTTAAAAGTCATGGTTTCTGGCTCTGCTTTCCAGCTGGAAACGTGATACGGCGTCGTAGCTCTGCCTTAACTTCTTTCCACAAAAACTTATCTTTCCGCCAAAACTTATCTTTCTGCCAAAACTAGCAGCTTCTTCTGTAGCTGCGGGACCCTGCTCCAACAGTCCCATAACAATTACTTGTGGCTCGTCCTCGAGCCACCTGCAGCGGGCTTCTCCTGCTGCAGCCTTTCCTTGGCTTCCTGGGAAGCCCTCTGCAACCTGTCACGAAGTCCTTCGACTTCCTTCTTCATCACTTCGACACTCTCTTGTGTTGAGTCAAGCAAAGCTTGACTAATACTGGTGTCTTCTGCGGCGTCAGTTTTCTCCCTGGTGGTAGTGAACTCTTTCATTTTCTGTTCAACCATATCAACTATCTCTGCGATTTGCTCTTGATTTGTCATTAATTTGCATCTCCTTGGTTCTTAATTGCTGCGCTTCCTACTGCAAACTGTTCATCTCCTTTGTCTTCCTCATCTTTTGAAGAGCCGCCAAGCCCTTAATTTCTTCTTTCATTGCCGCAGCAGTATTCTCTATCTGCTGAATATTTCACTGGATTTCTACTTTCTCCGGCGGCTCATCTAACTCGGCCCATGTGTTCGTCGCATCGGTTAGTACTAACCGTGCTTCGTCGATGCGATATTGCATCTATGTAGAAGTGAGTCGAAGGGCTTTCTACTCGTGCTTTCTGGTCTGCCTAGGAGGTGTCTCATAAGCGAGCCTCAAGTTCAGCGATCTGCACCTCATGGTCTGCCTTTATCTTGGCCACTTCTATGTCCATCCTAGTCACAGTTTCTTCCAGAGCCTTTTCTCTATCTGCTACTCTCCTTAGCTTCTGCGGAACTGGCAGGGCAAACTCAATATTACATTGGGGTAGTTCTAATGCAATGCTCTGCAAAACTTGAGAAAGATCTTTCTCTCTTTCCTCATATGTTCGTACTTTGTCTGCCCTTTTCTGAACACTGATAGCAAGTGTCGTATTCTGTTGCTTCAGCTGGGTATTCTGCTGGTAAGTCTCGAGCTCTCTACTCTTGAGCTCTGCGCCTAACTGCTACTGGATCATATACAGTTGGTCAATATGAAACTCTGCGAGGTTAACTTCAATGGATTACCTAAACTGAACTGGTGGGTCCTTCATTACAGCAGGGAATCGGATACTCCCTGGTGGAATTAACACAGTATTGAGGCGATCTTTTGCTAAGATTTCCTGGCGGGACATCGGCGGTGCCGAGGTCTCTCTGGTGTTCGTCTTGTTAGGTGGAATGTGCCTCATGGCAGTCTTCTCTGTAATCATTCTTAAGTCTAGAAGTTGCTTTTCGACTGCGCTCTGGCTCTTTTCCTGCGCCTCCTTCATCGCGTCAAGTGATTCCTTCAATGTATCACATGTCCGTGTTGCGATGAGTTCATAGTCATCGTCTGTCAATGCTGTCTTCAGAGTTGGCTTTGAGGTTTTTTGTTTTTTCTTCTGCTGTGTCCCTGGTGACCCTTGCTATAAAGGTCTCTTCTTTTCCCCTGGTAGTGGTTCCTCTGTTGAATATTGTGTCTGGATGTCTGCTTTGTCTTTGTCCTTGTTCTGGTGTTCTGCGATGAGGGTGAAGTCTGCTGCTTTAACAACCAACTGCTTCTTTTGATGCTTAGTAAACTCATCAGGTGCTACTCCCATAGTGAGAAATTGAATAATATTGGCATAGTACTCATCTGCGATCTGGATAGAGAACAACGACGCATCCGATAGATTGTCATCTAGGTTACTTGGTTCTTCTCCCGAGTCTATCCACGACAAATGATCAGGTCTTGCATTCAGTCTTCCTGGTTTCACAATGATTTCAAAATCATACTCCTGAAAGAGGAGTAACCATCTACAGATTCTCCCCCCTAAAAATGGCTTATTGACCAAATAATTTAATGTGGAATGGTCAGTAAACATCTTGAACGGGGTACCCAACAGGTAGTGCCTAAAATTCTGCAGCGCATACACCATAGCTAAGCCTTCCCTTTCATTTGTGGTGTAGTTCTTTTCTGCTATCGAGAGCTTTCTGCTGGAATATGTGATAGGGTGGTCTATGTCCCCTTCTCCTGGTTGTGTTAAAACAACCCCTAATGCAGTGCCAGACGCATCCACATGTACATGAAATGGCTTAGTCTAGTCGGGAAATACTAAGATGGGTGTTGTAACCATCTTCTCTTTAAGCATGTCTAGACTCTGCTGACATTCCTCGTTCCATAGGAATTTGACATCTTTCTTGAGCAATTTCTCCATTGGTGCTGTAATCTTTGCGTAGCCCTTGATGAACTTTCTGTAGTACCCGGTATGACCAAGTACTGTCCATAGTTTCTTGACTGAGTTGGGTGCTGGAAGGTTTACAATGATGGCAATCTTCACGGGATCTACCATCAAGCCTTGTCTGCAAACAATGTGACCCAACAAAATACCAAATGGTGCACAAAATATACATTTCTTCAAGTTTAGAGAAATCTGGTACTGCCTACATTTCTCTAACATCAGTCTTAAGTCTCCTATATGCTTGTCAATTAGTCCAAATACAGTCCAATCATCAAAATATACTTCTAAGAATTTATGGATGTATTCTTTAAATACATCAACGACTACTCTAGAAAATATAGCTGGTGCATTCTTAAGACCAAAGGGCATTACCGTATACTGGAACGAGCCCCATTCTGTTGCAAAGGTGGTCTTGGACCGATCTTCTGGATATATTCTGATCTGATGGTAGCCTGAAAACCCATCAGTGAAGGAGTAGACCTCCTGTCCTCCCATGTTGTCTAATACCTCATCAGTGAACGGTGTCGGAAATGGATCGTGAAGCGATGCATCATTGAGATTGCGCAGATCGACATAGATCCTGATGTCTCCTTTTGTTTTCTTTTCTTGTATGACCATGGGGCTAACCCATTCGCTTTCTTCTACCGGCTCAATGATGCATGCTGCTAGCATCTTATCGATTTCATCCTTTACTTTTTCTTTGTAGCGCAGATTCAATCTATATGGACGCTGCTTAACTGGTCTAGCATCCTCCTTCAATGGTATCCTCATAACTCCCAGGTCTCCAACTATTCCCTTCATCTCTGTGAACTTGGTGGGGAATAGGTCCTGATAGTCCTGTAGCAAATCTGCAATCTGTCCTACTGTTTCATCATTCCAATAGTCTCCAATAGAGGCAAACTTAGGTTCTGCATCTGTGCCAATATTGATCTTTTTAATCTTGATAGGTTCGGTGATTGCTGGAATCTCTAGCTGTGGTCCCCCAACATCACGAGTTCCTTCTGACTCCAGAATGTTGGTGTTGCAAGGATCCTCATCCTCATCCTTATCTTCACTGTCTGGTTTTGCTGCGAATTTATAACACTCAAGCGCGTCTTGCAACTAAATGGTCCACTCAGGTTGAGCTTGCACTGAGATGGTACACTCCTTGAATATCTTGATCTTGATTATGTCTAGGGCCTAAGCAACACTTGGATGTTCTGATTCAAATGCGAAGGTAAGTAGGAAACTGTCTGTCATAAGTGACCATGTGGTCGTCCCCTTGCGCAACTCGGTCTCTGTGTACCAGTTCCTTGGAACTGTGTCCAATGTGTGAATGAATCTATGAACCCATTCATCCTCTGGAATGTCCGACCAGTTCTGTTCACATGTCTGAATGTGTGCTCTGGGATCAGTTTCTCCTATGTACTTCTACTGGACATACTCTTTGTCGACCAAAAATCTGATGGCCATCAATATTTTAATATCATCCCATGATGCGATATTTTCTTTATGCACGTACCACCATCTTGCAGGTGTGGCTTGTACTGCAAGGTCCATAGCTACGATCCTCTGTTCATAAGGCATCTATTGCTCAAACTGCTCAAGGAATTCCTGGATATCTGTTAGACCATGATATGATGGAATCTCAGTGATCTCTGCGCCAATCCATCGCAGTGATTTACTCATAAATGCACATCTGCGCGCTGAGACTTCGTAAAGTCTGTTCTTCCACTTCTCTAGACCAATATCAGAATCCGATGCACATGAACTGTCGCATTGCCAACTAATGTGCCCTTCTGCGGTTGGATTGATGTAGTCGCTCTGGTTCGTAGTCATCTGGTAGAGACTATCCATGTTATGTGCTTCAACCTCAGCTCGTATAGGTTCAATGTATCTAGGACCTTGGTAAGGATCCAACGGTACGATGACCCGGATCTGCGCATCCTCAAAGTTCATTTGTCTTCTCTTTAGGTCGATGACAGCCTTGCTACCAATCACCCAATCAATACTTAATAGTGCTGGATACGGTCGACTTTCACCAATGATTTCTATAACTTTGAAGTCCGCAAAAGTATGAACTCCGTCAATGTCAACTGGCACCTGTGGCAGTTGACCTAATGGTGATACTCGCTGCTGATTAGCTAGTCTCAGGTGGATAGGCGAGATGGCTAACTGAGGGCTACCCATCTGTTCCCATGTCTGCTTAGTTAGAACATTCACCTCTGATCCCATATCTAAGATGACTTCGTCCATTTCGAACTCCCCAATCTGTGCTGTGAGTTTCATCTCCCTTCCGGTCCTTGTATGTCCTGTAATATTATGAACAGTGCGGTGTGCACTGCCCGAGAGAGAAGGTTGCTGACATTGATCTATGATGCACTGTAGCTCGCCGATAGATTTTTCATTTCTCAAGAGCTTCAAACAAGTGTACAGGAAGGATTGTATACTTCCTGTCGATTCATCCTCGTCGCATCTTCCCGATGTGGTAGCCTGCGGTATCTGTTCTGGGCTATCGCCACAAGGTACTTGCTACGGTACGCCCCTAGACGGAAGTACCTACGATCCTGATTGTGTAGGTTCCTTGAAGGAAGCCTTGGCTTTATGAAATGTCTCTTTATTCTACTGTAGGTCGAGTGCTGTTGCTTTACCAGGAGCTTTGTGTACCCGCTCCTGACTTGTTTTCTTTCCGGTCTCCTACGATGTCCCACTGGTGGAAGCACTGCTGTGAGTCACAATATTGACTCTTGGTTCTGGCTCTGCCTGCTTAGCAACAATAAGCTGGATGTTTTGGTGTACCACTGGCTTAGTATCTTTGATCTTAGCTATCAAGTTAGGACACTCCTCTATGGTATGATCATAATATTTGCAGTAATTACAAGTAGTAGTGGGGCTCTGACAGTCCCTAGCATAGTGTCCTACAACTCCGCAATTATAACAAGTGATTGGTCCGCAACCACGGCCAAAACCCTCTCCTCTTGCAAAGCCTCCTCCATGGCCTCGTCCTCTGAATCCTCCTCCCCGGCCTCCATGCGTCAAATGAGGCTGTGGTCCTGCTACTGGGCCCTGTGTTTCTAACTGGACTCTGTATACATCATGTTTTCTATCTAACATGAGATCATAGGCTCAGCAATTTTGTTCATCATGTCCGACAGAGCTGCAGAAGACACAGTATAGGTTCTTAGGTGTCTGTACATACTTCTAAAGCAAAGGGAATTGCTGAGGTGGGTGTCCTTGTGTCTTGCATATTTCACACCATGGCCCTTGTGTTCGTGGTAAGGGGTTAGGAGCCCCTGACGCTAGATATTCTGCAAAGACTGGACAGTTGTCTTTGGTATGACCCTGTGCTCTACACCGTAAGCACCATATGTCTTGCATAACCTCTTTTCCTTTCTTAAGTTCATGTATCTGTAACGTGAGATTGGCCAATTGGTTCTGTAGAGTTGTCATGCCTGCACTGGTTTCTGCTAAAGGTGAAGCTTCTAGCTTCATCGCCATCTCCAATGCGTCATCCTGCATCTGAAGTTTCTGCTGCATTAATGGCACTCTGATGTGAGGGAGCAGCGCTGCGATAAACCATTCCTTATGCTGCTCCGACGCAAACTCAAAACTTACTTGGTCTATAAGAGCTTTGAATTTCTGGTCAAAGTCCCATACTGATTCTGATGGTAGTTGCTTAATATCCTTGAGCTCTGTAATGCACTGAGATTCAGACTTAGGTTTCTTGAATTCTTTAATCATGGCGTTCTTGACTTGGGAAAGTGTCCTTGGTAATGTGGTATACTTTATGTACTATGTTAAAGCTCAATCTCTGAGTGTAGTGACCAACTGTACAAGTTTAAGGTTATCATCGTTGATTGTTTTAATGGTCCACATAGCTTCACATAGGAACCAATGCTGTTTCGGGTCCTCTGCTCCTGTACCCTTAAAGGTAGGTAGCTTCATATCACCTCCCATTCTATTTCTCTGTGGTGGGTTCTGATTGACTGGATTACTACCACTCAGCGGTGTAGGTGAAGGTGATGTAGCGGCAGTAGGTACTGTCTGTGAGCTACTGGATGGAGTACCTACGGGATTACTCTGAGTCCCGGTCTATTTCTGTGGGGTGTAGGGCTAGTAAGGGATACCCCCCTTTGGTTCTTCTGTGGTACTAGGGCTTGGTTGCCTAATATTGTTTGAACTATCTCCAAATACAGAGGAGCCGAAGGTTACTTTATATTTCTTGCCACTACGTGTGCATCCAATGTCATCAAAATCACTTTCAAACTCTTCTGACATTACTATCTTTACTTATTCATCTGAAACCATGTCCATTACTCCTTTTTCATGTAGCAGCATCTTAATGGACAAGTTTAGAGACTTTAGGTACTTACCACGATATCCTTTGAAGAAGTACCGCTCAGCCGCGCTGAAGCTTTTTCTCTGGTCAACTGCAAATTCTGTAACGAAGCCTCCTAGCACACTCGCAAGCCAGAAGTCTACTGCTCTCGTCAGGGAATTGTCGAGGTTCTGCACGGTCTGAATCAGCTCCGGTGTCCAGACAATGTTTCTTTTCTTCTTGAATGTGTTCCTATCTTTCAACTTGTATAACCAGTCAAAAAGCTCGTTTCCATAGGTTGCAAAAAATATAGCATGTATATCTGAAGCGATATGCTTTTCTAACCAGGCCTCTGTGCTCATTTTAGGGCTCTGATTTTCTTTCTGGGCAAACTCCCTTAGGTTTGAATCCAGCCACTAGTGAAACTCTTCTTTGGTGGGGTGCCAACAGAACATTAGCGCTCAGTTGTTCAAAACCGGCAACGGAACCATTTGTTAGCTACTATGGGCAGACCTGGCTTTACTAAAATCAACCAACAACACCCCTAAATCACTGGCCCTTTCAGTGACAAACCGCAAAGCGGCCTGAAGTCTCACCCGAAGTGACTCTAATGGGTTGGCCAAGGACTCAAGTGTCTTGGGCCAGGTTCTGTGGCAATCCCACTGGTGGCTATCAGTTCTCCTAGCTGCGAGGTCTCTTCCTACACGTAGCATGACCTCTTGCTCGCGTCGCAGCTCTTCTAACCGCAAGATACTCTTTTTGTACCACCGCGCGATCCTTTTTTGCGGTGCACACTTTCCCTGACTTGCGATATCTCCAACCTTATCGCATCGCCGCGCACCGTACAACACGCAACTTCCTACTCGCGCTAAGCCCTTAACCTGCATTATCGCGCACCGCAGCTTCTCTGCCAGTGCGATATCACCTCTCTGTGATATCCTACCTCCGTGGTTCAGCGCACTTAGCGAGGCCCATGTCGACGTGCGAGACTTAACATACAAGGCTATTCAATACTGCAATAGAGACTGTTTTACACAAAGCATAAATGAACCGTATACAGCATGCCAAAGACTTTAACTTATGTTTATCCTTCTATATTTGTTGTGGACTGATTAACACATTCATTCATCAACCGTAAACCAAAATCTTGTGCAAAATAATACATAACAGTAAGCAAATACAATCACATGCATTCAACACAAAACACGCAGGTTTTACGTGGTTCACCCCCAGGATGGGAGTTATGTCCACAGAACTGTGTTTGTCTATTATAGCTCAGGGGAAGGTAAAACACAGTTCTGCTGCACCACATATGCAGCTTAAGATCTCCTCTCTTAGATCTCTTTTCTCTTCTATATTACTCTTTTACAATACACTCTTCCCTCCCTGTCGATCCCTGCGGATCGTTACATGCATATTCTATAAGCCAGCTACTGGTTACCGTAAGATTTCTATCGCTGATAACAGAACCAGAGCTAGGATTTTACAATAGTCTAATAGTCTGCAAAACACTACTAACTAACAAAATGACTAGCTAGCTCTTCAACCTGCTAATCAACTAACCAACCCTTTTACAATACAAAATATATTCTTATATAGGCAGCCTGAAGGTCGTGCCATTACAACACTGTGGGCCTGTCCCAACAGTAACCCAAAACCTAATTAGTGACAGTCGGCCATATCTGTACTTGAGGTAGCCACTTTCCATCACACCACAGCTCTCTGCAGTCTTCCATGCTTCCCGGCACTGATCATGGGTACTATGCACCGCTTCGCTTTTCTATCCTTCGATTTCAATGCTTCATCCTCATTGCTCCTTTTCCTTTATGAGGGTCGCTGAGCCCTCCTGTCTCCTGCCGCTGCCTTCAATGCAGTGGTTGAGCTCTCTCTTCTCGGCCGCTCAGGTACCATTGCCTTCTTGACTTTTCTATCTTAAAAGTCATGGTTTCCAGCTCTGCTTTCCAGCTGGAAACGTGCTACGGCATCGTAGCTCTTCCTTAACTTCTTTCCACCAAAAATTATCTTTCCGCCAAAACTAGCAGCTTCTTCTGTAGCTGCGGGACCCTGCTCCAACAAGCATGCAGGAGATCATCGAGTAGCACAATGTAGAGGGTTGGAGGCTCCAGGAATACGAGCTACAGAATACGAGCATTTTTATCAGTGTTAAACTTGAAGCTTCATTCTAAGGATTTGATACACGTAAAAGGATTCCTTTGATAGTAGTAGCTTTGGTTTGTAACAAGTTATCAGAATGGCCTGATTTGCTAACGCAGAAAACTAAGTGAAAATGGTTAGTGCGAAGGGTAGATCTCTTTTGGACGATCTCAAGAAATTTGATGGGCAGTTTTTTTTTTTCTCCGATTTCGGTGATGGGATTATCACATCACGCAGTAGAGAAAGAATTTTACTTAGAGAAATACTATCGCATCACTCATGAACGTTAGAGCAGCCAGCACATGCACCAATGCATGCAATCTGCAGACTGAGGAAAGCCCAGGGTGCAGATAGCAGTAGAATGTAGACTGTACATGCAGGAGTTATGAATCACTCTGATACCACTGTCAGGTGGAATAACTCCTGAATTCTAATTATTTCTCCATATAATGCCTCTATTTATACATCTACGATGACTCTTGGGATCACACATCCGAGAGTCTCTTCATATTCCTAATATTTACAATAACGTATAATCCCGACGGATTATATTGCAACAATTGGAAAACTTATTTTCAGTATTTCTTTCACCCTCTTTGGATCAATCCTTATGCCATCAACTGAGACTAAATGACCCAATAATTTTCCTTCTTGTACAGCAAAATGTGACTTCTTTGGATTAAGAGTAAACCATATTTTCTGCATTTAAGAAAAGTTTGTTTCAAATGTTTTAGATGTTCATCATCTGATTGTGAAAATACTAAGATATAATCTAGGTAAATCACCACAAACTTATCTCTTTCCCCAACAAAGTCTATATCCATAGCTCTTTGAAAAGTTGCTCCTGCATTCATTAACCCAAAAGGCATTTTATCATACATGAAGTTCCCCAGGGAGTAGTAAAAGCTATTTTTTCTTTATCATCAGGATGCATAGCAATTTGATTATATCCTAAAAAACCATCAACCATAGAAATCCTTTGTGCCCCAACTACCTTCTGCAATATTTGTTCTATTTTAGGCAGAGGATAATTGTCTTTCAATGAAGAGCTATTCATATTTATAAAGTCAAAACACAGTCTAATTTCTCCATTCTTTTTCCTGACAGGAACTAAATTAGAAACCCATGAAGAATACCTAAGAGGAACAATGATCTTGGCATCTAATAACTTCTTCACCTCTTTTTCAATAACAGGAAACAAAGGTGGATTTATCCTCCTTAATTTCTTCCTAAAAGGTTTAACATTCGGTTTTAAAGGTACTTTATGTTGTATAATCCCAGTATCATATGTCCTCAAGTCTTCATAAGACCATGCAAAAACATCAACATGCTCCTTTAACAACTTAATGTACCTGTTTCTCTGTTCTGCTGTGAGTGCTTTTGAAATCTTCACCATTCTTGGATGTTCTGTAGTACCAATGTTACAATCCACCACATTCTCTTCTGAAGACTGTACAACAAGTTTTAAAGGTGTATCATATTTTGAAAATATCCTTTCTAAATGCACCAAACCTTTAGGAATGAAATTACCTTTAAGTTCAATAATCTTGTGGCCAGGAATTTCATTTTCAGCAATATCTTCAAAATCTTCATCCTCATCATCTTCTTCTTGATCAATCAGGGAATTAGAAAACTCATCTGTAAGATCCAAAAATATTTTTATTTCAATGTCATATTCAAAAAAATTTAACTATTTTACATTATCAGGCATAGAATGTCTGTACCTAATCTCAATAGGATACTTTAGTTGTGTGGTTTTGGGAATTCTAAAATGTGTAGCTGCTAAGGCCAATGAATCAACAGTCTGATTATGGTCCCTAGGAATATAGGTAATGTTAAAAGATACAAAATAATTATCAATCATATCCCATACCTCATTTCGGTATAATTTCAGCAAATCTTGTTTCACTTGATAGTTGTTCCTCGCCTACTAAACAACCAACTCGGAGTCACCATATACAGAAATCTGCTGAATGCCTAAATATTTAGCACCTTTCAAACCTAACAGCAAAGCTTCATATTCAACAGTATTATTGGTGGTAATAAATTCTAATTTGTACATTAGCTTCACTGTTCCACCACCAGGAGATATTAAAATAACCCCTGCTCCAGCACCTTCCTTACAAGATGATCCATCAAAGTATAATTGCCAAAGTTCATCTTCTTGTTCCCTACTGCATTTAACTGGCTGTTCCTTTTCAACCTGTAACAAACCAGCAGTATTATCATCATCACTAAATGTAACATACAAGTACCCAAATCCTTATCAACAACATACAGGGGATGATTTGTAGGGTTCTTGTCATCTGTCACAATATAGGCAAATTGTAGTTCTCTGTACAACCTTCAGTTTTCTCCTCCAAACACAGGAATAGTAGCATATGTTAAATCCATTTGTAAAGTTCCACCAACTTTCTTTGCCCAATATCTAGAAAGAAGTAATCCAAATTTAGGTGTACTGTCTGCTACTACCACATCCATAATCACACTCTTCATTGGTAACTGAGTCAAATTGACAACCATATCTTTAATCACTCTCAAACATTTTACAGCTCGTGAATCAAAAGTATACAAATCATGATAGGGTTTTTTTATACTCAAACCTAGAGCCTCCATGACAGGCTTTGGCAGTAGGTTATGTGATGCTCCTGAATCCGAAAGAAAGTTATGTATCATTTGTTCATGAATAGTCAGTGTGATGTAGAATGGGGGTGATGAACTTGATTCATTCTCAGTCTTTTAAGCCAAAGCTGATCCAATAAATATTTTAGGATTTTATTCTTGTAGATTCACTGTATCAGAAAGAGGCTGACTGTTTGTTGAACCAATCATTTTAAGAACTGATTCTTTGTAAGAAGTATTCTTCATTAAATCAGTAAAATGCATACGAATCTTAATTTTCCCTAATTCATTTTCTAGATTAAAATTCTACACATTTTTGTTTACCTCCTCAACCTCCACATTCTTCTTTTGTTTATCCTGAATTTTTTTTTCTCTAACACAGGATCAGATTACTGTTTAGTAGGTACAACTACCTTTTTCTTTGGGTTTTGAACTACTTTCTTTGGACCTGACCTTAAATTCAATTTTTTCTTTCGCTCAGTCTGATATGCATCAGTAGTTACAGTAGGCATTTCAAGATTTAAATCATTTTTTGTTTCAAACATATCAACATCATAGTATTCTGAATTTAAAAACTCTTCTTTAGTAACAAAACCCTCAGTTAACTGTTCTCCAAAATAATTCATATCCTGGTCTGTATCTTCAAATAATACTTCTTCTTCAATTTATTCTTCGTCAACAACATTATTCTAAGGAGGGGGTGGTACACTTTGATCCTCAATTTCTCTCCTTTCTCGCTGTATATCATTGTTTCTTCTCTCTCTAGGTATGAAACGAGGTGCAAACTGTCTTCTGAATTCGATTTGATTGTTAGGGTTTCTCTCGCCCTCTTGAACAGGTTTGTTGGAATTCTTTTCTAGTTCCAACTTGTTTAATTTTGCAGTCAGGATCTTAACTAGCTTGGCCATCTCATCAATTTTACCTTCTACAGAATGGGATGTTGAAACCCCTGGAACTGCTTCCTTCTTACCCTTCCTATCATATATCTGTTGAGCTGTTTCCTTCTTCAAACTATTAGAAGCCAATATGTTAGATTCCACCTCTAATGCTACATCCTGGATGTTCAGTAAAGAAACAGGTCTTCTTTCTCTTATAAGTAAGGAAAATTCATGATCAAAATCATTTTCATATGTAAGTTTTGCAGATGTTTCTGAAGGTTTTATCTCTGCAGAAATTCTGCCATACATTTTATTGAATCTTTTCGAAAAATCAGCTATGGTTTCATCCTTATTTCTCCTAAGGGATCCAAATTCAGTTATATAATAAGTATGATCCTTAGTGTCACCCCATTGTCTCATTGAAAGGTCCTGAAGATCCTCTATGATAGTGATAGAATTTTCAGGTAACTCCCGAAACCATTTTCTGACATCTCCATCAAGGCTTTGTACAAACATCCTCATCCATACATCCTTATCTTCAATATTCTGATTATCAGCATAACTGAGAAAGGCTTCCCGGTGCTCCTCAGCTGTAGTTTCACCCTGTCCATTAAACCTAGGCAGGTATTTCTGATAATCACCTCCAAGAAGTGCATTCAAAGGCCTAGGAAAAACTAAAGGTGCATACCTAGCTGCAACCATTTGGTCCATCATATCTACTGGCTGATTTTGGGCTGCCATTTTCAGGTTGACTGACTTTGGTGATGGAAAGACTTGACTGGAACTTTGATGAAATGGAGTTTTACCAACTTTTAGATGAAATAGAGGAATTTTACCAAGAGATACTATCTTTTCTTTTTTGAAGGATTGAGGATCAATGAAAACTTGAAAATTACTGACAGGAATTATAGGCTTCAACCAAGGTGAAGTTTCTTCTTCTCTTTTCAAATCAGATAAAGGTGATATAATATCTAGCTGAGCAGGGATACATAGGGATGGTGATGACTGAGACCTTCTAATTCTTCTATCTATTTTCAGTATTTGTTTTGGGTCTAAAAAACCCAACTGCAAAGGTGAACTAGGTCTGTTTCTTGTTCCAACTCCCTTAGTAGCCATTGTGACAAACTGGTGAAAAGTAGTCTTTAAGATTTGTTGGTTTAGGTTCACCTCTTAAAACCAGTGAAATGATAAGTATCCCAGGGAAAAATATGTTTTCAACTTCGTTCTCCGGCAGCGGCACCAAATATGTTAGTGCCAGAAATTGTTCCGAGACTACAAGAGAACAAGCCAACACAATCTCAATAATCTCAATAAAGTAAAATACGGTTTTTAAGGTTTTCAAGGTTTTTTGGTTGAGCAGTTTGAAGACAAGAGGGAAAACATTCATAAAACCAAATTAAACACTAAATCATGAGCATTGAATGGCTGAGATGCATAACATATAAACCATAATCCAACAGAAAACACAATACTAAATTTCACCCACAGTTGGCAAGCATTCCAAGCATAAAAACATTAAACAAGCAATGAATATACCAGTCGAGTAACTAGCACAAGTTATAAATGAAACCAGACAATAACTGAATGGAATATAGTGCATATATTTCATAATTCAGTCCTCAAAATACACATAAGAGTCTTTACTTAGCTCATAAACCAACCTGATGACCTCCCCTTGTCAGCAAAAATTCGAACCATTTGTCTTCTTTAAGAATTACATTTATCCTATTCTCCAAAATTAGTTAAGTAACTGAACCCTAACTATTTTTTTTAGTCTACCCATCGAATAGTTCCATCTAAATAATGCTTACAAACATAATATAACTTTCAAACTTAACTAATAACTGATTATCTTAACTAACTTTACAGATCCTTAGCTGCTTCAGCTAGTAAAGCAATTCCTTCCAAGGCTTGAGCTTTCCTTCTTTCCTTTAATTGATCTGTCTCCATGTCTGCAATCTTCCTTGTTAGCTCTTCATTATGCTATTGCAGGTCCTGGATTGTTTGCTTTAACACTGTGAATTGAATTTATGTTTTCCTTTTCCTTTTCAATGCTTCTCTTGAAACTGTAATTAAATCCTGGTACTGACTGTTTACTTCCTCCAAATCCTCTCTGAGCTTTCTGTTTGCAGTGACTAGGCCATCATTAGTTTCTTGCATGTACTCAACCTGATACTATATTGTTTGATACTTCTTTGTAAATTCTCTTGTTCTGAATCAATACTCTTGTCTCCTGTTGATGTTTGTAGCCCCTCAGGTATCCATGGGATCTTTAATTTCTTATAAATTTCCTCATCTTCTTCCATAAGTTCTGTGGATGTTCCAGGAAACCCTAGATGTTCTCACTTTTAGCTTTACATGGAACTTTTTCTTCAACCATCTCTTTCTTTTCTAAGCAAGAACTCTTTACCTCACTTTGTTGCTACTCTTGCAACATTTGATTTCGAATCTCCAGAAATATATCAGATATCTTGGTATTAGGCGTGACAGACTCTCTTTTTGTTTCAATTGGATTTTTACCCTTATTGTCATCTTTATCATCATCCAATTTGTCTTCAAATGATGAATCCTCTATCACTGTCACTTTTTCTTTAGCCAATTTGGGCTTTAGTAGCTTTTTCATGTTCAGTCTAATTTTATTTTTAGGTCTTGTTTTAGGTCTCCATATTGCAGCAATCTCTACCAACATCTTGAGAGTCTTTCCTTGATGAGTAATTGAGGCAAACTTAGCAACTTTAATTTTCTTTCTTTTTGACAGTGCTTCCTCATCACAATGAGTGTGAAGCTTTTGCTTAGCAGAAACCCTAGCTGCATTTGTAACATGAATTTTATCATCATCAAATAAGTTTTTCTCATCTTCCTCTGATAGAACTGTGATAGGGATTTGCTTTTTGCACTTCATCATCTTCTTTTACATATTCAATTGTCTCTGTAGGTACAACATATTCAACATGCTCAGTTTCTTTGATTTCTGATTGTAAAGTCTTGCTCTCATTCTCATTAACTTGTTGTTCAAACTCAAAATTTTTATTTTCTTGGTTTGAAACTTCTTTTGGTTCAACCTTTTCTTCATTCTTGATTGCTACCTTTTTCCTAGGCTTCTTAGTCAAAGCTTGACCTTTGTCTACTTGTCTTCTTTGTGATTGTTCCTCTTGATCAGTTTTGAAACCTGACCAGAAGATGAAATCATCCCAAGTCTTCTCCCTATTCTGCAAGACAGTGCTTATGATAAGCTTGATGAGTCCATGATAGAAAACATACTGCTTGGTGTGATTTTGGTGCTCTCTAACTCTGCATGACATCCTTTGTAGACTTTTTAGGAAGAAGAAAGGTAAGTTCATTTTGGACTCATCACTAAGATGCTGAAGAAACGTAAAGTGATATTTGAAAACAAAAGCATATCTACCCTCACAGGTAACATAACTCTGGGAGACTTTAATGGGCTCAATCCAATCAAGTTTGAAGTTATGGATTGGAACACCTTTTCCCAATCTGCAATCACACCAGGAAGCAAGTACTTTTGAACATTGAAGGTGAATGGAACCTTTTTAAACCATAACTCTCCCTCATCTCGGATCCCTGTTGCCTCAGCTATCAATTTCTTAGTCAATTTGAAGTTTAAGGTGTCAAAAGACACTCTGTCTTTGTCTAGGTATTGAGCAAATCTATAAGACACGTCTGCATGATATCCTTCAATTTTCTTAAAGAATGTTAACCATCCTGCATCTGAAAATAACTGTGCACATTGTGGAAAATTCTTCACCCAGCTTAGGTCAGAGGGCTCTGTCCTGTTTGTTTTTCCACTCTTTTTCATATTTACTATGGTTAAATAGCTCTCGTCGATATACCATAGTCTAAATGTCTTCAAATCTCAACAGACTGACCTAAAATACAGTTCAGTAAACTCCAACAAGCTCTGCTGTGAACTCTATTGTTCAAATGATGAATACTTTGAATGTATTAGTGAATAATTCATCATCTATCATGGATTGGGTCTTAAAACTAATATTCAACCTTTGAATTCAAAAAACCCTAGCAAAGGCACGTGAGCTACCTATTAAGATGATCAATTCAGGTGTTGAATATAGTTATTTCAGTAATCAAGTGTGGAATTGCATGCTCCACCTGTCTTTGACTGCTTAGACCACACCAACCTGTAGTTGCTAAGAATACCTAATTCCTCATTTAGTTTTAAAGTCCCAATTCCTGTGCACTGATTTCTCTCCACGATATTCACTTACCCTTCGTGTCCTTCAGATAAAACATAATCTCAAAAGCTTTGTTTCATTATGCTCTACTGTCATCATTATACCTGCTCAGCATGAAAACCGCCATGATTTCGCCTCTATGATGGCATTCCACCTGCTTTACTAATTAAATTGTCAAAGACACATATCAAATGCATCATACAATGTGATTGACATCTTAGGTATGAGAATCTTGAAGAAATTTGACCAAAAAATGATGATTTTAGCTCGCGTGATTTTCTTGTAGCACTCTAGTGTATCAATTTATGTTGTGCGCTACAAGAAAAATCCAATTTAATGATTTCACAATATTAGGCTAATGATATGAGTTTGCACTTGGTTTAGGGGTTAATATTTAACTTTTATCCTATTTAAAAACTATTTAATCCATATATGCCTTATAAAACCCCTCAATTATAAAATCAAAGCAAAATTTGTAAAAATAAGCTTATAAATAAAAAATCATGAGAATTAAAAGTTTAAAATCAACATTATCCCTTTCAACAAAAGTTTCTAGAAACAAAAAGTAAAAGCAAGGTTCAAAATATTAATAAAAGCATGAAAACAATGGAAGACAAAAAGATGACCTAACAGGGGGAAAGATGATCTGAGTTCACATAACCCTTCTTTTTTCCTCACTCAGGAAGAACTCGATGGATTGTGCAATGTGAACTTTGATGGGGAAGCATGCAAAGAAGGGGCAGGATTTGGAGTTTGGTTAAAACCTCCAGGAGGAAGTGCTTTAAATTATTCTTATAAATTATCCTTCAATTGCACAAATAATGAGGCAGAATATGAGGTTATGATGTTGGAAATTCAGATCCTGAAAAATTTCCAAGTCAGTAGGGTGGTGATACATGGGGACTCCGATTTGGTTACTAAGAAAATTCAAGGCGAGTATCAGGTTAGACATCCCAGGATGAGAATCCATAGAAATATTTCCCTAGATTTGATAGAATGCTTTGAAGAATGCAAGTTCAATCTGATTCCCAGATTGCAGAATGATATGGTTGATTATTTTTTCACTTTTGCTGTTGTTTTTAGAATCCTCATGTACCCCAATGGTAAATATGATATTGAAGTTAAGCATAGGCCCTCTGTCCCAGATAATGTTAAGAATTGGCAGGTCTTTGAGGATGATAAACAAATCCATAATTCCCTTAATATCAGTGGGGAGTTTGATGGCTTGATCATTGACGAAGATAACATGTTCATGGAGGGGTCTAATATGTTGGCCAAAACCCACCAACAAAACCTCGTCGACAGGGGTTCTTGTTCTGTCGATGTCCAACCATTGTGATCTCCCTGAGCACCGGACCAGACAGGTTTTACCCCACCCATCAACACCCACAGAGCCGATGAAGTCTCACCCGAGATGTTTTAGTGAGAGTTGTTGGAACCAATTTTCCAACAGTAAGGAGGAGGATCGGGGAATCAACGATTTATTAGCATAACTATCAGATCTAGCAGAGACATTCATCAAATGTCGCATCATTCATCACAGATCTATCAGTATAACCACATATCTAAATAGATCGCAACATTCACTTATTCATTTCAGCAGTATCATATTACTCATTCATAAAGCAGATCCATAAAACATCCATTATTGATATCGCAACACATAAGAACAAAAAAATAGATAAAATAAAATAGCAATTCAGAGAAACATCCAGCATGTCATATTACTTATGTGCAATAGATCCAAAAACATACAGTACTTCTCCACAGCCAGAGAATGATCAACCCACCAAATAACGCAAGATTCAATCTAGATATTAGTTAGCAGATATCAGTATCTGTCTCATGTGTCTTTTACATTTTCAATTATAACTCTATATATAGGCTTGCACCTTTACATTCAAGGTCCACTTCTAACTAAATCCTAACAACTTCTAACTAATTTAACCACTAAGGACCAATATTCCAAAGAAATGGTCAATGAGTACAAACATGACATAAAAAGTGGACTATTTTCCACCTTTCATGCTATCTTTTCCTTGCGCGGTGCCTCGTGAGTATGCACAGCATACTAGATGCTGTACAACTCGCCTATATCCAACCCCTTTCAAACAGGCCCCCAACATAGTCTTATGGCTCGTCCTCGAGCCACGTCAACTGGCCATGGTGTCTTCCTCGATCCTAAAGAGAAGAAATCATCAAGTGATAAGTAGTACTAAAGTTCAACTGGATTTCTCATGGTGGCTTCCAGATATATTGACTCACAGTTGGCCGTAACTACTTCCCTCAATGTCAACTGCAACGGGCCTTAGCAAAATTTTGGACTTATGTAACCTGCAATGCCATCGTGCTCCGGCTTCTATGAATACTACATCATTCTCCATTTGTTTTCGACCTTCAAGAAGTGTCTGGAAGCCAAATCTGTAGCCCTGCATCTATCCACTTGGTCCTTCCTTACATTCAGGCTCAGCCCGCTTCTGCCCACTTGGTCCTTTCAGGCTCATCCGATGCTTCCTGAAGTTGACCCGGTTCCCTATTCCTGCAGACTTAGTCAAATGGGGTAGGAACTATGATCCCATCTGGATTCCTCATGGATGTCTTAGTCAGCACCTCAGACTAACTAGTAGAAATATAGTCAAGGATGACATTGCCAGAGACTTCTATCTCAGCCAAACTAACCCACATACTCTCAACTTGTTCATCAATTTCTATTGAGACAACATTCTCACTGATAGATTGCCCTGTATCAAGGGAGGCTTGCATTTCCCCTTCGACCGTCGCTGCCTTACGTAGTGGAGCTTCCTTCAACAACCCAATCGAACTCTCCTGCAGCTTTGCTCAGTGCAACACTTCCTAATGGGGTTCATTCGGCTACCGTCCCTCAGCTTATAACACCAAATTTGGATTAGATGCCATCATGACTCACTTGGGTGCATAATTATGACTGAATCAGTCATGTGTGTGCTAAATACATCGTCAATTCTGTCACCCTGCCTTTTATATCTGCTATCATTAACTATTCTGTCATCCATGCCATCGTTTCCCTCTTGGACAACCATTATTGAGTATTTATGTGATGTTAGATCACCGTCACAGAGTCTCCCGTATAATACAAGCCACTTTATCTATCGATGGTGACCTCCTGTCACGTAACCCCATCCCTTTTTCATGCCATGGCCCTATCCACTTTTAGCGCAGCCTTCTGCCAATGTGCAACCTTGTTCCAGCGGACCACCTTGTCACGACCCTCTCTTCTTAGCGCAACCTCCTGTTAACATGCAATATTTTGCCTGTCGCACCTGTTGCCGCCTTTCACACACCTAGGGGGGAACATGGAAAAAATCGTCAAGCCACTCGGTGTGCCCTTGGGGGAAAGTATCGAGTCAAGGCTGTCACCTTGTTCTTGGCTCCTCCGTTTAGGCAAAATCCTAATGAAGCCAAGGGGGGTAGACCCTACAAGTTACTAAGGCTTGTTACTTAAATTATGATGGTATTAAATGAGTAAGATTTTTAGGAGTTTTGATTTAACAATTGTAAACAACAAATAACATGATGAGACAATCACAAATAAGCATGATACGACACCTAATCACGTATAGATTGAAAGAATTAAATAGTTGGCCAATGCCTTAAATGGAGCCAAAAATAATTAAGATTTCTTGAAAGTGCTGGAGTGAATGTTGTGCAATTGTATCTTGGTACATTTTAAATTAATGTGAAAAAATGAGTGAATTAAATTAGGCGGGGGGGACTCCAGATATGCCCGGGGGGTTCTTGGAGTATGTCCAAAAGTAAAAACCACTAAGGCTACCCACAAGGAATGTGTGGGCTGGATGGAGTCTCTGACACTATGTTCATAATACACTTGCTAGGATGTAACAGAGATCAACGCCTCGAGGTCACTGTCCAGTAGTTCCCACTTCCTTTGGGTATTTTGCCACCGTTTACTGTTTAATCGAGGCGTTGGATTTTCTCCTGTGATGGTTAATTGGGAAAGTGAATCCTAATTATTCTAGTCACTCATGTTTCTTTTGATGCATCTTTACTGATCGGACAAACCGCGGCCAAGTGCAGAGCATACACACCAGAGTCTTGTAAATTTTAAGAGCGTGTTCTTGTTAAAAAAAAGACCCTCTAAAAATCTCTTTCGGTCCAAGTGGACCTCAATCAGGATATCAAGGAGGGGTTAATTTTATTTTTTGCTTATGAAAAGTAACAATGAAAATATAAGCAAAGACACACACCACAAGTTTTCTGATTAATCCTACCACGATCCTCTTTCACCTTTCGGTTCAATCGAGGATTTGTGGGATAAGTATTAATATTAATTTTATTTCAAAATATGAAATAATGAAAAATATGATCAAAGTATGTAATCCTGTATGACAATACTAAGCTATAGAAAAAAACAAGAAAAAGTGCAAAAAAGTGAAACGAACGCAAACCCCCCCAGGGGGGACGGGGAGTGGGCTTGAAAGAGCCTACTCGAAGTGATTATTTATTTTTAAAGGTTACAATATCAAAAAACTAATTTCACTTTGGTCCTTGTTATCTGGGATCCAAAGGCTTACAACAAGCTTACAACAAGCCTAATAAGGAAGCACAACGATGGGGGAAGCCTTCGGGAAGATCTGGTTCGCCCAAGAGTCGGAAAATGGGAAGAGTCTCCTTCTCTTTTTTGTTAAATCTGATAAAAAATAGCAAGCTATTAAAATCAAGTGTGCCCAAAAACACTTTAAAAGTGTTTTGGGTCACCACACTAATTATTAAAAAAAAGACTAAGTTAAAAATTGTTAAAAAGGAACAATTTAGTTTTGCAAAAAGGAACCAAGGAAAGCAAGATTTCCTTGGGATCTTGGCTTGCCTTTTGGGCAGCCAATATGATCTAAAATTGCTTGCAGAATTTAAATCTTTAAAGAATGAAAAAATAAGAAACTACCTTATGATCAAGCTTTAGATCTACGATTTAGCTACTTGCAAAAAGGAATTTCTTCACCTAGATCTATCTTTAGAATATGATATTCTTTATGAAATTTCAGATCTAAGCAACAAGACTCTTAGGAACTAGATCTAACAATGTATGATCAATTTTTAGAAGTATATTTGATCATAAGAGGATGAACAAGTAACTGGAAGATTGATTTTAATAAAATGGCGGAAGAGAAGGGCGAAGGCCTGTTGCTAGATAGATCTACAAGGGAAACTTGTTAGTGGAATGCAGAGGGGAAATGCCTTCAAAAAAATTTCAGATGTACAGTGGAGTCAAACTAGATCCATAGCTTGTCCAATCCTTTCCACCTGAAATCTAAACACACAACCTTGCACAAAACCTTATGAGATCTGGATATATATATGAAAAAAGAGAAAATAATTACATGCAAATAAGCTTATTAAACATGTATGATCTATATCTTCAAACACATATGCTATGAGATACAGAAAAAAACAAGTAATATTACTTTCCCAACTACAATCCTATTGATTCAGCTGATTCATTCAAGCCAAACAAGGTTCAGATGCAGAAGTTGAGAGGAAAACCGGCAACATCAATAGCCGCAAGACAATGCTTATTCCACACACATGAGAGCATTACACCATTTAGCCTCCAAATCTTCTTTATTTCAACAATGAAAATATTACGAAAGTATTACAATAGAAATCCTATTCTCTCCAACTCGAACTCACTTCAATAAGGGAATGATAGCCTCAATTTATAGCAAAAACAAGCCCACTGGCCAAAAGGGGGCGCAAATCCTGACTGGGAGAGGAGCTGGGACATCATCTGTAGTGAATTGGGTGATATCTGAAGTGAATCAGGCTATCTGGTTGTGCCACCTCTCACCTGAGGCACCACCACACCACCTATCGGCTCACCCAACTCATCCTGAATGGAGAACATAGCACAATTTTCCCCATGAGGGAGAGAGACGCCCTCCAAACCCCACTGAACTCACAGAGGAGATGAGAGGGACTGAAACTAATGCCTCAATCAAAGGAAAGTCCCAACAAAAATTAGGGAGGCTGATAGAAACTGATTTCAGTCAAATCGGCTAAGAATCCACTGATTTAGGAACATGTATTTGCTACATTACTTAATTAATTTTTAATTAAATTAATTAATATTTGATTTTTTTGGATTTTCTTACATGAGTGATGGAAAAATCACTCAAAACTTAGGAAAAGTGGGTTTATGGGTTTACCGAGTGCTTTGAGTTAGAAAATGAGCACCCCCATGACTGAAACTAACTTTTAACCCCACTTTTATTACAAGACCGATTTTGCCATTTAGACTATTAAAAAATAGCCTAAGTTTTGTGGAAAAATTAAAATTAAAAATTAAAGAAAGACAAAACCTAGGGGACTTAGAACATGTTCATATGACTTGAACATAATTCCTAGCATGTTTATACATTGACACGCAGACTCTAATAACCTCAATAGGCCTAAATGTCAAGCCGACCACCCCAACTTTGGAGGTATTGAGTGAAAAACTCAGAAATTATCAGTCGTTTAATCAACTCCCAATAATAACCAAGGAAAAAAACACTCTGGGCTGATTGGGTTGACAAATGAGTCTAGGAGACCAAGTCTTTTATAGACACTACCATGCTAGAACATTTTATTATAGTTTCCCCAAGGGGGTATGAACATGTGTTACAAAACATATTCGAACAAACTCCCAGAAAAAGTTGTTATCACATATACAATAGCTAGGCTACCATATTCTATTTTTCAGACACAGTACATTTGTCAGCCAGATCTCTTACATTATGAGATGATGAAATGATCATTTTTGATGGATCATGTTTTAATTAGTGGACTATTGTACTCTACCATGTCAGGACTGAGTCTCAGAACACTCAGATTTGAGGACCGATGTAGCCATTTATATTATTACAGAGTATTCATTGATGCCCAGTTTTATATCAGTTCTTTCTCATTGGACAGATGGTGTCTCATATGGATTATATTGCACGATTATGACTCAACATTTTATATTGTGTGATGGTTATTATTGCTCTTATACTGATTTTTTTGGCATGTATTAACTTGTGGTATCATGATCTGGCGGTCATATTTATATGAACTTGGTCGTATCTTGTACTATGTATTGATGTCCCTACTTAGACTCGGAAGTTCTTGATCTATACTCATTGGTTTTACCCTCTTTAGAGAGAATAGAGGTAGTCATTCCTACCATTGTTTTCGCTTGCTAGTGTTGGCTCCAACACTCATTGTCTTCACCCATCCATTACCTTCCATTTTAGTTTTCAACCCGACTGACTTCTTGACTTATGGCATGGAGGACCTTTTTCCCCGCTAGAACTTTTGTTGGACAAGCATCCCTATTTATATTGTGTCTCAGCTCCGATTTGGTGACAAAACTTTCCTTTGGTAAGTTGGATTGTATGCCTAAATAATTCTGGTCAGTTGTCCTGATGTTTGGCACTATGCAGAACTCCCCCTAGTCACTTGAGATGTTGTTAGCTAAAACCGAAAGCTCATGTACTACATGTATTGAAAATATTGAATATGCACCCATGAAAAATGAAAATTATAAAAGTGTGTTTCTTAACATATGTAAAGAGGGAAAGAGCAATGAAATACTAATATATTTCTTGAAGAGTATAAGAAAAAGTCCAAAAAAGTAATGATTAAAAATATGTTGACCTTATAAAAATATGTCCTGGATGAAAGCTACGATTAGCTGTGCTTTTAAGCACTGGTGAAGTCCCAAAGGGTCATAGAGGCCAAAAAGGCCATGGAATAAAATGATAGTCCTAATGAGCTTGGATCAATCTTAATGTAGTCATGATGCCTAAGTTGAATAAGCACTCTCTAAACAACTCACCCATTTGTGAGGCACTGCCATTCCTTGTGTTATTGTTTGTCCGACATTGGTTATAGTGATTATTCCCTTTCCATTATCCAAAGTGTCATGATGTTGAGTAGGAAGTCATCCTTTTCCTTAGCCATGTCATTTTCACCCTTCACCCTTCACTAGCAAATTGGCTACAACTATGAAGTGAGTATAGTCTTGAAAGTCTAAGTCTGTGTAATAATAAATAAAGCATTATATATGTATTGGTTGATGTACCACCAGTGAAATGAATGCTACTGGTTGTGATTGTTACTTAAATGAGTTGCAGAGCATGTCTTAGCCTATTACACTTGCAGCAGATGGATGACAATCTGAGTTATTATTGGTGTCTGATCAGTTGTAGATGGTTATATTGTTTATTGGATATGATTGATGATCAGATAGAGACCTATGAGGGGTATGAGTATACACCTTAGATGGATTTGGACTCTCTGAGTCTAATGAGATAGTTCATTTCCAATTTCGGGCACTTGTAGATATGATTAGGTTCATTCTGCCTCTATGATGCAGTTTTTCTTCATAGGTTGATATGTTTGAGCAGGGAGATGTTTTAGTTGTATCTCCTATGGTCTTATATGGGCATATCGGGGTGCAGCCACTTGTTTGTACCATTGTAACCCCATCCCAAAGAGCCTGGTGGGCTTAGTTTGACAACGCATGCACCCTAGGAAGTAGTTTTGGCAGGATCACGTTTCCTGAGGCAGATTAAAAATGATTAAATTGCTATTAAAGAAATAAATTTGGGCTACTGAGGTAAATAAATGGCATGGGATGAGTCACAATGATGAGAGTGATGTCTTCCACACCTTCTCTAGTAGTTGCAGCACCTGATTGGGTCCACACCTATTTTTGGGTATTTTTATATTATTTTCTGGAGCTTTTGGAAGGCTCACAATTTCCTCAAGAAAGAGTAAAGTCAAAGAATTATTTTATTGTGCCATGGGGACACCTAGAGGGAGTTAGTCAAACACTCCTTGGACCCACCATGCGCTTTCATTTATTTCTTGTTGAGTGGGTTAGCTTTTTATGGGTGGGTTAGTCCACTTTGGTAAATTATGGTTATATTGATCCATGTGTTGTATGTTGAGCTCATCTCAACCATTGATTAGAAAATTTCATCTTTTAATCTTAGACACTCATTTTGAAAGTGGTTAGGATTCGGTTATGATTGAGGTTCTCTCATTTCTATTTAAAGGAGAAAGCTTCTCATTTGTAAGGGGTCTTTGGCTCTTGGATCTGAATAATAGAAAGACTTTTTTGTGGAAATTTTTTGGATCTGCTTTGCATCTGATGTTATAAAATGGTGATTGGAAAATCTTCAGCATCCTAGAATTGTGGAAATTCTTGTGAGATCTATATTTTTTTGCTATCATTGTTTTGCCTACACAAGGGCGTTTTGGCTGGAGCGTTTTTGCAGGGGGACCTCAACTCGCTTGGTTTTCTTCGTCTTAGATCAGGGGGTTTTCATTAGTTTCATTGTGATCTATGATTACTTTGTTTTACTTTCTTGTAGCATTTGGTTTCTTTATCTTGTATTGGAAAATTCGATATTGTTGACGTTTTCTCATGCAGGATAGGGGGGCGCATTGGTGGCTTGTGACTTACATCATTCATAGAAATGATTTCGATCTTCCAGAATTGATTGGGATAGCAAGGATCATCACAGTTAAAGAATTATACAAGAATTTCCAGGTAATATCTAACAGGTGAGTCTCCTCTCTTTAAATCTTATTCCATTGTACCTTGCTTTACTTCAAATTTTCTGAAAAACTCCTAAATACTAAAAACCCTAAAAAGCACTAAATATGGGAATAGTATGATATTTGGCCAAACCATTTCTTGGTTTCATATATCAGGCCTCCCCTTCACCAAATACTACAACACTGGTTAAAATCCTACTGGTTTGACCTAGATCTGATTTTTTGCCAGAAAACTACATAACCCCCCTACTGAAAATTTGACCTGCTAGGGTTTTGAATTTTTAACAATTTTGACTTCACAAATGGATATATTGGGTCCCAAAATATCCAAATCAACCCCAACGCTATCCAAATTCTTGACAGTTTGACCTAGATCTGAGTTTTTGACTAAAACAGCCCTAACGCCCTCATTGAAAACTGGATTTTTTTGGATTTGACATTTCTGAAATATGACAAGGTAGGCTGATAGATTAGGGATTAATTAATATAGAACACCACCAACATTGAGCTATTTCTTTCTGGTTTTCCCTAAATTTGAAATTTTGGTTTTCAACCCCCCTAGCCCCCTCAACAAATTTTGACTTTTCCGGATCTGATTTTTTTTACTGATTTTCTGATTTGGGTTTGTAGATCGGGTCACCCTGACCTCATTTCTCCTTAAACACTGATTTTTTAGCCTACAGGGCACCCTAGAAATGTATATATGATTCTCCAAGCCCTAGCGCTAGCCTTCCATTGAGCTAGTTTTCCTGTAACCTAACTTTTCCGGGCTAACTCTTTTATGGGTTCATAGATGAATGTATATCCAAGGTGGGTTCACTGAAACATTTGGTTGATGCTGATTCCATTTCCCAATGAACACAAGGCACTGAACTCATAGCTAGTGCTATCCCTAACTTGACCTCACTCCCATTTCCTTTGCCTTAATAACTCAAGTCACCTATCTTTCACTGAGTCTGTCTCCTTGGTACTAGACAATCCCAACTCTATCCTTGCTTTCCCTGTCATGGTTACGTTTCCCAAGACAATGGTCATCTTCACCAGTTGCTAGTACCTAAACCCTAGAGCTAGGGTATCCATTTACCTTGCACCTTACATACCTTAAAGCCCCATTTGATCTGTTTTGGTGTGTAGGTCTGATCTCTCTTGTCGGGAGAAGATCTAGGTCTCCCCCATTGTTGTCTTGGAATAGGATAACATAAAGTGAAGGCTACCTTGATTGACGTGACAACCATCCATTTGGGATTCTAGGTAGTCGTGGTTCCACCCCTTAGTTGCTTGCCCCTCTACCATCCATCCTGGATCCACCTCACATAGGCAACTACAAGGTGGGTGATAACATTTTGGTGCTATTTTCAGGGAAGGTAGAGGCCTACCTTGGTCCAACATTTATCCTTAGGCTCTCCTCCCATTCTCTTTGCCACATTTTGGCACCGTTTCCATGAAGGTATAGGCCTACCTTGGTTGAACATACATCAACTTTCCCTACGGAATATCTTTATTTGGTGAATTACTTGTGGGGTTCACCTGGCGACTCCACCTTGCAACTCCGCTGAGGATCATACCCAACATATTAATCTTAAGTTCTTATAGCATACCATAAATCATAATGAATTCAGATGTATTTCTGAGGCACATGAAGGAAGTAACCAAAAACATGATTGAAAATACAAGACAAATAAACGAAAGGGATAGATGGAGGTCATACTACGGGTATTAGGATGATCTCAAGCATGACTATGGGTATGAATCTAGTTATCACAATCTTTATGATACCCACCAACTTCCTCACCCATGTAACAAATATTTCCCAAACATCCCGAGGGGACCTAGAAGTCAGTCCCAGTCAAATCCTTATAGCGAAGTAACTCGAGCTGTGAAAAAACAAGACAGACATAATCCTTTTGAGTTTTCTGAAATATCGGGGGCACCTCATCCTATGCTAAACAATTAAAATAGGTGGATTCCCCAGTTCAATGGAAATAAGGATATATCTATTGAAAGTCATCTGGATATTCTGTGGGATTACATGGAATCTAAAGGTGCAAACAATGAAGATGTTTATATGCGAGCCTTAGGATAATCCTCGCAAGGGGATGCTCAACTATGGTTTGATCATTTAGCACTAGGATCCATCACTGGGTATGACATGTTCATAGATTTTTTAATTTATAGTTGGAGTAGGAACACTGATAAAATTTTAGAGTGTTAGTCTAGCAATGATTATGCCAATGATAATCAATATATTGATGAAGTGCTTTCTCAATTGGACCATTCCTCTCCTAATATGTTCCAAATTATGAGCATGCCTGCAATCCATAAGAATGTTACAGAGTACTTCGAGAATAATGTTTCAAAACCTCATGATGAAACTAAGAGGGATATCAATCAAATCATACAAGATACTCTGTTATTATTACCTGAAGCAGTCACAGAGAAAATCCTGGATCTGATCCATGGAAGGGAACCTAACATGCACCATCAAGAAACATCTATAGTTGAGCCTTCCATTGGTGAGGTCATTAAAGAGACTTTAAAAGAGAAACTCCATAGTCATTTTCTAATTGATGACAATTTGAGTCAGTATCCAACCTATCCGAATCTGGATTCAGATCTTGATCATATCACTGCAGAAGAAGAAAAGGTTGAAATTAATAAAACTTCCATTTAAGAGCAACCATGTGGTCACATTGTAGTTGAAGACTAAGTTTTTGAGGATATAAATGAACATAGTGATGTTTTTCCTTATCAAATGAATGATGATGATCATTTATCCTTAGTTGAATGCAATGAACAATCTCAAGAAGAACAACCACATGATGGTGATATACTAGTGAGCGAGCTTGACCTAGAACCTTCTTTGTCCCATCTATCGAACTAGAATCTATGTCCAAATAATCATCAAGAGCCTCCAAGGAATGATTCTTGTAATGCTGCTACTATTCCTCGTCATACTTTTGATCAAGGTGATTTGGTAGAGGAGATTAATCATAGTGAGTCTAGTTCTTGGGAGGTTAGTTTCAATCTTTCCAATTTCTCTAGAAAATTTCCCATATCACATGCAAGATTGGTGTTAACACCTGTAGGTGATACAAATCAAGTTTTAATTTGTCAATCCACCCTCCCATCCCAGCTTTTGAAGTCCTTCTCTATGGTATCATGCGGTACATATTCTAGAAAGTGCCAACTGGTCAATGGTAAAGCATTTTATCTCCTTTCATCCTTGGTGCATAACGTTTTCGACTTTGATAATTTCTTTGATTGGGTGAATGAAAATCTCTATAAAGACCAATTCCATATTTTCTCATTTTATAAACAACAAATGGGGTTAATCTCAATTTCTACTTTAAATATTTCTAATTTGTCCCTATTTTGTTTCATCATTCATCATAATGTGAGAATGATTGAGTATACTGATTTTTGTGACATGTATTAACTTGTGGTATCATGATCTGGCGGTCATATTTATATGGACTTGGTCGTATCTTGTACTATGTATTGATGTCCCTACTTAGAATTGGAAGTTCTTGATCTATAGTCATTGGTTTTACCCTCTTTAGAGAGAATAGAGGTAGTCATCCCCACCATTGTTTTGGCTTGCTAGTGTTGGTTCCATCATTCATTGTCTTCACCCATCCATTACCTTCCATTTTAGTTTTCAACCCGACTGACTTTTTGACTCATTACATGGAGGACCTTTTTCCCCGGTAGAAATTTTGTTGGACAAGCCTCCCTATTTATATTGTGTCTCAACTCTGAGTTGGTGACAAAAATTTCCTTTGGTAAGATGGATTGTATGACTAAATCATTCTGGTCAGTTGTCCCGATGTTTGGCATTGTGCATAACTCCCCCTAGTAACTTGAGATATTGTTGGCTAAAACTAAAAGCTCATGTTCCACCTGTATTGAAAATATCGAATATGCGCCCATGAAAAATGAAAATCATAAAACTGTGCTTCTTAACATATGTAAAGAGGGAAAGAGCAATGAAATACTAATATACTTCATGAAGAGTATAAGAAAAAGTCCAAAAAAGTAATGATTAAAAATATGCTGACCTTATAAAAATATGTCCCGGATGAAAGCTGCGATTAGTTGTGCTTTTAAGCACTGGTGAAGTCCCAAAGGGTCATATAGGACAAAAAGGCCATGGAATAAAATGATGGTCCTAATGAACTGGGATCAATCTTAATGTAGTCATGATGCCTAAGTTGAATAAGCACTCTCTAAACAACTCACCCATTTGTGAGGCACTGCCATTCCTTGTGTTGTTGTTTGTCTGACATTGGTAATACTGAGTATTCCCTTTCCATTATCCAAAGTGTCATGATCTTGAGTAATATGCCATCCTTTGCCTTAGCCATGTCATTTCACCCTTCACCCTTCACTAGCAAATTGGCTACAACTATGAAGTGAGTATAGTCTTGAAAGTCTAAGTCTGAGTAATAATAAATAAAGCATTATATATGTATTGGTTGATGTACCACCAGTGAAATGAATGCTACTTGTTGTGATTGTTACTTAAATGAGTTGTAGAGCATGTAGTAGCCTATTACACTTGCAGCAGATGGATGACAGTCTGAGTTATTATTGGTGTCTGATCAGTTACATATGGTTATATTGTTTATTGGATATGATTGATGATCAGATGGAGACCTATGAGGGGTATGAGTGTACACCTTAGATGGATTTGGACTCTCTGAGTCTAATGAGACAATTCATTTCCAGTTTCAGGAACTTGTAGATATGATCAGGTTCATTCTGTCTCTATGATGCAATTTTTCTTCACAGGTTGATGTGTTTGAGCAAGGAGATGTTTTAGTTGGATCTCCTGGGGCATTGTATGGGCATAGGTGGGTACAGCCACTTGTTTGTACCATTGTAACCCCATCCCAGAGAGCCTGGTGGGCTCAGCTTGACAATGCAGACACCCTAGGAGGCCGTTTTGGTAGGATCACATTTTCCGAGGCAGATTAAAAATGATTAAATGGCTATTGAAGAAATTGATTTGGACTACTGAGGTAAATAAATGGCATGTGATGAGTCACAATGATGAGAGTGATGTCTTCCACACCTTCTCTAGTAGTTGCAGCACCTGATTGGGCCCACACCTATTTTTGGGCTTTTTTATATTATCTTCTGGAGATTTTGGAAGGCTCACGATTTCCTCAAGAAGGCATAAAGTCAAAGAATTATTTTATTGTGCCATGGGGACACCGAGAGGGATTTAGTCAAACACTCCTTGGACCCACCATGTGCTTTCATTTATTTCTTGTTGAGGGGGTTACCCTTTTATGGTTGGGTTAGTCCACTTTGGTAAATTATGGTTATATTGATCCATGTGTTGTATGTTGAGCTCATCTCAACCATTGATTAGAAAATTTCATATTTTAATATTAGCCACTCGCTTTGAAAGTGGTTAGGATTCGGTTATGATTGAGGTTCTCTAATTTCTATTTAAGGGAGAGAGCTTCTCATTTATAAGGGGTCTTTGGCTCTTGGATATGAATAATAGAAAGAATTTTTTGTGGAAATTTTATGGATCTGATTTGCATCTAATGTTATCAAATGGTGATTGGAAAATATTCAACTTCCTAGCATTGTGGAAATTCTTGTGAGATCTGAATTTTTTTTCTATCATTGTTTTGCCTATAGGAGAGTGTTTTGGCTAGAGCGTTTTTGCAGGGGGACCTCAACTTGCTTCGTTTTCTTCGTCTTGGATCAGGGGGTTTTCATTAGTTTCATTGTGATCTATGATTACTTCCTTTTAATTTCTTGTAGAATTTTGTTTCTTTATCTCATATTGGAAAATTTGATATCGTTGACGTTTGCTCATACAGGATAGGGTGCGCATTGGTGGCTTGTGACTTACATCATTCATAGAAATCATTATGATCTTCCATAATTGATTGGGATAGAAAAGATCATAACTGTTAAATAATTCTAAAATCATTTCCATGTAATATTTAACAGGTGAGTCTCTTCTCTTCAGATCTTATTCCATTGTACCTTGCTTTACTTCAATTTTTTGAAAAAACTGCTTAATACTAAAAACCCTAAAAAACACTAAATATGGGAATAGTCCAATATTTGGCCAAACCATTTCTAGGTTTCATATATTGGGCATCCCCTTCACCAAATCTGCTGCAATGCTATTCAAACTGCTGTTGGTTTGACCTAGATCTGTTCTTTTGCCAGAAAATTGCACAACCCCCCTACTGAAAATTTGACCTGCTAGGGTTTTGACTTTTTATGAATTCTAACTTTATAGATGGATATATTGGGTCCCACACAATCCAAATAAACCCAAACACTATCCAAATTCTTGACAGTTTGACCTAGATCTGAGTTTTTGACTAAAACAGCCCTAGCGCCCTCACTGAAAATTGGATTTTTCTGGATTTGACTTTTCTAAAATCTGGAAAGATAGGCTGATTGATCAGGGCTTACGAACTCCAAAAATCCCCCAACACTGAGCTAGTTCTTTTCGGTTTTCCCTAGATCTGAAAAAATGGTTTTCAACCCCCCTACCCCCTCATCAAATTTTGACTCTTTTGGATTTGATTTTTTTGCTGATTTTCTAATTTGGGTTTGTAGATCAGGTCACCCTGACCTCATTTATCCTTCAACACTGAGTTGTTAGCATCTAGGGGACCCTAGAACTATATATCTGCTTCTCCAATCCCCAGCGCTACCCTTCCATTGAGTTGGTTTTCCTGTAACCTAAATTTTCTAGGCTAACTCCTTTCTGGGTTCATAGATCAAGGTATATCCCAAGTGGGTTCACTGAAACATTTGGTTGATGCTGAATCCATTTCCCAATGAACACAAGGCACTGATCTCCTAGCTAGCGCTAGCCCTAACTTCACCTCACTCCCATTTCCTTTACCAACACTCATTGATAACTCAAGTCACCTATCTTTCACTGAGTCTGTCTCCGTGGTACTAGACAGTCCCAACTCTATCCTTGCTTACTTTGTCATGATTATGTTTCCCAAGACAGTGGTCATCTTCACCAGTTGCTAGTACCTAAACCCTAGAGATAGGGTATCCATTTACCTTGCACCTTACATACCTTAAAGCCTCCTTTGATCTGTTCTGGTGTCTAGGTTTGATCTCTCCTATCAGGAGCAAATCCGGGTCTCCCCCATTGTTGTCTTGGAATAGGATAACATAAAGTGAAGGCTTCCTTGATTGATGTGACAACCATCCATTTGGGAGTCTAGGCAGTCGTGGTTCCACCCCTTAGTTGCTTGCCCCTCTACCATCCATCTTGGATCCACCTCACACAGGAAACTACAAGGTGGGTGATAACAAAATGCTGACAGACTTTTGAACCCTAATCATGTACAAGTGTACTTGTTCTACTTTGCAGGCTCGCTTGAAAAAACTACCAAGTACAACTTAGCTGGTAACAACACCATCTAATTCTGGCACAACCATTTTCTTCAGTTAATTGGCTATTAACTACAGAGTCAACTACCCTTTAACCTACTACGACACCTATTATTAGGCCCACTGTTTTTTTTTATTGCGTAGTGCTTCAGGCAGTACACACGTCTGGCCCTGTCCTATAGGGATTCAAGCAGCTTCCATCCAATAGCTTTGGCATCACCACTCCATCTAACTATTGCAATTGAACTATACCCCTAGAGGTAATTGAATTAACAATATATGGGCCTAACCAGTGCATATGTAACTTACCTGGATGCTTCATGAACTTGCTGTCGTATAAAAACACCAAATATCCTTGTGAAAATTGTTTGTTTCTGATATCGCGATCATGCCATAGCTTCTATCAAACCTTCTCGAAACGCTACTGGAAGCCTGTAATGAAGCCGTCCTCTTCCATTTGGACTAGTTGTGTTGTTCGCTCCTCAAGTGCTATTGCAATGCGTAGACTAGGAACAATGTACTTCATAGGCACGAATGCCTCTTTCCCATAGACTAATTTAAACGGCGTCTACCCCATCAGCCTCTTGCAAGTAGTGTGATATGCCCACAGAACTGCAATAATCTTTAAATCCCAATCATCATGACTAGCACTACATACCTTTGTTAGTGTAGTTTCCAAGATTTTGTTGAAGGCCTCTACGGTTCCATTTGCCTGTGGATGATATGGGGTACTTTCTTGATGTTGCACTTGCAAATCTTCTGTCAGTGCTTTGGCTGTGTGGTTTATAAAGTGGTTTCCATGGTCGCTCATCAATATCCAAGGGCATCCAAACCGTGTCACGATGTTTTCAAATATGAAATTTGCTGCTATCACAGCGGTGCAATCCACAACTAGTGCGGCCTCCGGCCACCTTTTCAAATAGTTAGTCGCAGTAATTATGTACCTTTTCAATTCAGGCACTTGTAGATATGATCAGGTTCATTCTGTCTCTATGATGCAATTTTTCTTCATAGGTTGATGTGTTTGAGCAAGGTGATGTTTAGTTGGATCTCCTGGGGTGTTGTATGGGCATAGGTGGGTATAGCCACTTGTTTGTACCATTGTAACCCCATCCCAGAGAGCCTGGTGGGCTCAGTTTGACAATGCAGACAGCCTAGGAGGCCGTTTTGGTATGATCACATTTTCCGAGGCAGATTAAAAATGATTAAATGGCTATTGAAGAAATTGATTTGGGCTACTGAGGTAAATAAATGGCATGGGATGAGTCACAATGATGAGAGTGATGTCTTCCACACCTTCTCCTGTAGTTGTTGTTATAGCGGATTTCACCACACTAGGTGAATCACGCATTGTATGGCCTTCCCTTGTCCCACTGCAGACTCATTAACCCCTTTGGACCACTTTATATATTTT
>LPNX010950377.1:319356-357373 GCA_001517045.1 Pseudotsuga menziesii | reverse complement strand
CTCCTTTTACCTAACCAAAATCTTCTTCCACTCCTTAGAAGGCCACCATCTTCATCATCCTCACTATCGGCTAGGAACATTTGAGCTTAGTCTATCCTTCTTTTCCATTCCTTCCTTCCTTCATGACCCATGTCCTCTATGCATAATGATTTACTCTTGATATATCGTCCTTAGGAATCCCTTTCAACAAACTAGCAATTTAATCCTGAACTTTATGGATTTCAAATATCTACCTCTCGGTCTTTGGAAGAATCCTCTCTCCACTCCACTAAATGACTTAATATTTTATACAACAATCTCAGTAATGTCTACTTCAAAAATGATACTGACCCAAAATTGGACATTCCTAGAGATAGGATAGCTAAGACTCTCCATCAGTCGAATCAACAGAGGAATGCAGTCGTTGGGTTCTACGCCTTGAAAATGTGTCCTCTCGGTTGATATCATCTCCAGTTATTCACACAATACTATACAAAATTAACTAAAGAAATTTTCATGAATACTTGAGTAAAGATACCTTCCTCAGCATTTCATTGGAGTAATCCATGACCCCTTACTTTCTTCTTGTGAAAATCCTCTACTTTTTTAGTCTACCCAATCCTAGATATCAGGATTCATCACGTACCAAAACATGTCCCATTCACAATAATCCCATTCTCAATAACAGAACCATTTTTTGGCTCGCTTCGACTAACCTAGATTCAACCTTGAGTCCTGACAAACAAAACCCAAGGCATCGCCTCGATAGAGAACAACCCCGTCGACAGCACCTGTGATGCAATTGAATTCTCACTTGAGATACCTATAGGGACTACATGAACAATTCTTATGGGATGATAAAAGGGGATCTATTCATGGAATAACTCAACAGACTACACACCGATACATTTAGGAGAACAATCATGGAAAGATAATAATAACATAAGGAAACATAATAGATCTAAATCACATCTACCACACATTCAACATTATTATTCTATTTCATCATAAACATGATTAGTCACAGCAAAATAAAAAGGATTCGGACATAAAATAAACATACACTATTTGACATAGATATTTTACCCTAAAAACCCATATAGGAAAAAACCACCAAAACACTCTTCATGTGGCATAAGTCATGTTTGAAACCATTGTTATGTGCACACAACTTGCAGGGAATTTCCCGAAATCACCTTTACATTAGAGAGAGGCACACATCTTGTGGATCGACATTATATTCCCTTCATGACTCTTATTCATGCTTTGCACTACGACCAGTACAATAGACTTCTTCATCTCTCACTCTCGACTTTTTTTCTCCTATTTCTTCCTAAACCAAAACATAGCCAACCCCTAAATCCCAACCATTTTACATTTTTATAGGCTCTAATGATTGATTTTACATCCCGCGCCCACTACCATTAAGTGGACAACTTTTCTAACTAAATCACCGCATATATTTAATGGTCCCCAAAAAATTGCCCAAAATTCTAGATTTGATGCATTCCTTCTTCGGTCAATTACAACCTTGTTCACACTCGGAGCGAACTTCTTAAAACTTCCATGGAAAACGTCAATTAAATATCATATAATGAACATATATTTTGTTTAGTATAGCATGAATCGATCTAACAAATCAAAACACGTGTTTCCTTCTTGGAGGTCATAGGTTCGAATCCAAAAGAGTGAGATGTCTTTGTCTCACAAACAAGCGGGACTATGACTTTAAAAATAAATTATTATTATTATTATTGTTATTATTATTATTATTATTATTATTATATAAACTTAAAACTATTAAAAGCATATAATTTCCATCAATTTCATAAACTTTGTATATCTTTTTAAATGAGTTTGCTGTAATTTAATAAATCGCATCTGCAAACATTGAAATATGGATATAGGCTATCATTATAACAACCAACTTTGATATACTTTTCTTTTGTATGTATCTCCACTAAAAACTAGCAATAACCATATTAATAATATTCATATGTTCAAATATTCCCATAGGCATATATTTGACAATGCATATCAAATTACCTCCACTCTTTGTGCCCATGCTACAAGAATGAGATTTTACTGGATTTTCTTAGGTGTTCTACTCTTACAGCAATTACAAATTAGTTCAACTCCGAGTTTCCAAATAAAATTTGACTAAACCTTGTGCACATTAGCTCAATTCCCATAAGGAGTTCATTTGTCTCATGGACTTTGCATTACCATGCCACTAAGTGCAATTATTACATGGGTTCATAGGAGTTTATTAGTAGTTTATAGAAGTTTATTAGGAGTCAGAGTAAACCTTTTACACAATAGTCCACTCTTAACTACTAGATGAATTTTCATGGTAGTTTCAATGTGAGAGGTGTGTTGCCTCCTTTTCACACACCTAGGTCACGTGGCAGAAATCTTCAAGCCACTCGGTGTGTCCTTGAGGGCAAGTCTCGAGTCAAGGCTGTCACCTTGTTCTTGACTCCTTCGTTTAGGCTAAACTCCTAATGAAGCCAAGTGGGGTAGACCCTATTAAGTTACTAAGGATGATTTCTTAGTCTGGTGATGTTAAACTGAATCAGTTACTTAGGAGTTTTAATATTTTAACCATAGACAATTAAAGATGACAAGATATGGAAATAAACACACGAAAGCAAAAAGCTATTACACAATATATATATGAAGCAAAAATGACCATTTCCTTAACATGGATTCAAATCAATGAGATCAATGTGCTTGCATGTGCTTGGATTGAATGCTTTATGATTGCCTCCTGGTATGTCTTAAGTTAAAATTGAAGTATGAGTTGATTAAATTAGGCAAAAGGGGGACTTTAGATATACCCGAGAGTACTTGGAGTATGTCCAAAACTAAACCTTCACAGCTACCCGCAAGGAATATGTGGGCTGAAATGGAGTCTCTGGGGCTATTGTTCGTAACACACCCATTAGGGTGTGACATAGATCGGCACCCCGAGGTCACTTTTCAGAAGTTCTCGCTTCGTTTCGGTATTTTGCCACTGTAGAGGTTTGATCTAGGTGTTGGATTTTCACCTGATGGTTTGTTGATTGGGGAGAGTGAGTCCTAATTATGCTAGTCACCCAAGTGCTTTTTATATAGCTTGATTGATCAGATGAACTGCAGCCAAGTGCAGAGCATACACACTGGAGTCTTATAAATTTTAATAAGTTTTAAACTGGGTGTTCTTGTTTAAAAGAAAACCCTCCAAGAACCTATTTTGATCCAATTGGATCTCAATCGGGGAATCGAGGAGGGGTTAATTTTATAATTGATGATAAAAAAATAAAACAAAAAAGCAAACAGATACACAATTTTAGTTTCTTAATTAATCCTACCACGAATCTCTTTCCCCTTTCGGGTCAATCAGGAAATCATGGGGTAAGTATTATGATTACTTTGAAATATACAATATGGAATATGGAATTAATAGTGAAATAAATTATTCTACCCTGTAGATTAGATCAATACTAGTTTAAAAAAAAAATAAGCAGAAAGCGACAAAAAGGACACTGACGCAAATCCCCCCAGGGGGGATGGGGAATGGGCTCGAAAGAGCCTATTCCAAAAATGATATTATTTATTATTGGTTACAGAATCAGCGAACTGAAATTATGAAAAACTTCTTGGTCCTTATATAGGCTGAAACCAATATTTTACAACTTTGGAAAAATTTTGAGTTTTTAGTGAAAAGGGAGACCCCTGGGGGGATTTGAGCGCTCCTGAGGCCACTTCAGACATCAGATTCCTTCGCTTTATGTCAGACCTGCTAAAATACAGCAAGCATGTTAGAATAAAAAATGCCCAAAAACACTTTAAGAGTACCTTTGGATCAGCCTACCTTATCTCACAAAAAATGAAGTTAAAACTAGCTAAATAGGTAGAAAAGGAACCAAGGAAAACAAGCTTTCCTTGGGATCTTGGATTGATATTTGTGCAGCCAAAAAAAATGAACTGATATTGCAGAATATTGGATTTTATAATAGTGAAAGGAAATCTAATGCATGCGATCTACAAGTTTCCTTTAAATTTTCATGCAAAAAAGACGATTTCCCTACAACTAGTTCTAGGATGCTTATGAAAATTTTTTAAGTGCAAGATCTAGGATATGAGCTATGAAAAATCAGATATATGTGTATTTTACTTTGATGGAACAGATACAAATGAAATCACAGCTATGAACTGAAAAAGTAACTGGGTAAAGTGTTGATTTTGAGGGAGGAAGAAGAGGACAAAAGTGATGTTTTCCTTGAAGATCCACAGTGGAGATTTCAAGTGGAATGTCGAGGGACTATTCATTTTGGAATGTTTTGAAGATAATGAAGAAACAAACTAGATCAGCATCCTCTCCAAAGTATGAACCTGTAACTTGACTGAAATCAAAGAACTTGCCAAGAAACTTCTGAGATCTGATTAGTACATACAAAGAGATTCAAGATAACATGCATATAAGCTTATAGGACATGCTAAATCTAGATCTCTAAACATGCATCAAAGGAGAGTAAAATTCAATAAACTTATTGAACAACAAATTTCCTATCAAGATTGTAATAAGCTAATTACCAATCTTAACCACAGATCTACAAGAAATTAGCAAAAAAATGACCACAGATACAGGTTACCTCAGTAAAAAAATGGAAATAATCATCCACACATGTAATGGCACCACACCATATTGCCTCCAAATCTTTTCTTTATTTCAAATGAAGAATTACAACAATACAATAGCAGAAACACCTCAATCCCAGTTCTAACTCTCCAGGAAGAGGCTGCTGTGCTTGGATATATACAAATTATAGGCCATCTAGCCCAGGGGGGGTACAATTCCTCATGGAATCAAGTGAAATAAACTAATGGAGAGTTCATAAATGCCTGACCTGTGTCTAATTGGGCCAGATCTGAGTCTCACTGAGTGCAACTGTCAATTGGGGGGATGATCTGACTAACACCTCAACATGTTGACTGAAGCATCCACCAAAACTCATCTAGATGAGCCAAAAACGGGTGGAGGAGAGAGGGAGGGTGAAATTCCCCATAAAGGATGCTGAGGATCCACTGTGGATCTAATTTGATCACCTCTTTCAGTCAAAGATTTGTCAAATCTAGTCAATCTGCTTCAGATCTGAATGATTTCAATCAAATCGGCTGAGAATACACTGATTTATGATTTTGCATTTGCTCCATTATTCATCAATTTATTAATTAAAATAATCAATAATTGATTTTTGGGGCTTTCTGACCCGAGTGATGGAAAATCACTCAAAGCTAGGAAACAATGGGTCCATGGGTTTACATGGTGCTCTTAGCTTGAAAATGAGCACCTACATGACTGAAACTAATTATTTGGCCCACTTTTATTACAGAATCAATTTTTTCAATTAAACTATTAAAAAATAGCCTAAGTTTTGGAAAAATTAAAATTTAATAAAAAACACTGAAAAAACTAAAAAGTTGAAAAACTGAAAAACACCTAGGGGGACTTAGACATGTTCATATGACTAAAAAATGATGTCTAGCATGCTTATACATTGACACATAGACTCTAATAACCACAATAGGCCTAAGTGCCAAGCCGACCACCCCAACTTTGGAGGTATGGAGTGAAAAACTCAGAAATTATCAGTCATTTATTCAACAACCAATAGTAACCAAGGGAAAAAAAACACCCCGAGATGATCGGATTGACAAATGAAGTCTAAGAGACCGAGTCTTTTACAAACACTATCATGCTAGAACATTTATTACAATTCCCCCATGGTGTATGAACATGTGATATGATACAACAAGCACTTCCCAGAAGTACTTCCAAAGGTCTTTTTGAAGTCCGAACAAGTTAACCCTGTCCAGTTCACCAGGCTCACTTGATAAAAACCACTAAGTACAACTTAGGTGGTAACAAGAGGAACTACACATGACCATGCCATTAAGTGCACTTATCACATGGCATATTTTTTATTCTTTTCCAATACCACATGTGCACTTATCACATGAGCTATCTTATATTTTTCTATAATTGCTTGAGAACAATTTTGAAAGAAGACGGTATAATAAATCTTGAGATTACATTTGTCTCAATCTCCCTAAATGTAGGAAAATCATATATGGTGTTCCACCCAAAATTTCTAAGATGGATGTAATATAATTATTTACTAGCACATCCACTTAACTTGTGGTTGGTGAACAGCTATAGGTTACCAACATAAAATCCATCTAAAAAGGGATCAACCAAGCACTGAGAGGGATCAAATCTCAAGTTGTACACTTTTTTTAGAGTGGAAATGTTGAGGAAATGTGTAATCCGATGTTTATGGTTTTAATTTCTGCACTTTATGTTGTTATAGATATATGCATGTATGTATGTATGTATGTATTTAATTCTAAATATTTTAAATTTAGTTTAAACCGACATGTTATTTTTTAAAATATTTTATGAGCACGAAAGGGGTTACACATCTCTTCCTACTCACTTTTACTAGGTTGTGGAATGCACCTCTTCCGTGCAACAAGTTAAGTGCCACTAATAAGTTATATTCTTTTTTTAAATAAATTTTATTTTAAATTTGTGACCACTACCATAGAATTAATCTAATAATCCTCTCATCTAGAAAAAAGCATAAATGCTTGTCCAGCCAAAAATGCAAATAAAAACACCTATAAATATAATAATTGGGTAAAAAAACAATTATCCCCATATCTACACATCATCTTAAGTTAAAGTGGCACTATTTTGTATTCAAGTTATGGATTCATATTGAAATACTCCTTTTATTCTCTTATTCTCTTGTAATTACTATTTTGAGTTCAAGAGTTCTATTGCTTTGACAATATTCTCGCGGTTCATTCCAGTAAATTAGAGAAGAAGTTTCTATCAAGGGTTCTAGGAGTTCAAGGGTTCTATTGCTTTGAAAATATTGTCGCGGTTCATTCCAACAAATTAAAGAGGAACTGTCTATCAAGGGTTTTAGGCGCTTTTCAATCATTTTCACACTTTTTAGTCAACAAAAATGGCTGATTGTTCTTCATCAATGAACCATATACAAGCTGAATGTGGGTGCTTCTTTTTTGAAATTCAAATAGAAAATATGGTACAGTGTGAAGAAGGACATTGATTTTGTTTTGGATGTCAACAGAGGTAGGTAGAAGGAATATTATATGGAAGTTTCAAAGCACATGCTTGTTTGCCTTGTATGCATATGGCTGATCATTTCCAAATTTCAATTGGTTTGTTCAATATTCAGTGGGCTCTTCCCGACAATGTCGTTGAAAGATATGAGGAATGCGAAGCTTGAGAAGCTGTTATTGAAGCAAAACTTGAAAACTTGTTTTATTGTCCATTTTGGAGTCTTCCATGTGATGTAGACAAATGAGTACAAGTTTTTGACTGTAAAAACCCTAAATGTTTAATGGTTTCATGTATCCAATGCAAGGATCTGAGTCACCTACCTTTACATTGTAAAGAGAATGTGAAAACATCTGAGACTGCTCCTCGTAGAAAAGTTGAAGAGAGGATGACAAAGGCAGTTGTAAGAGAATGTAAAACCTGCAACTCAGAGATATTAAATATTGATGGATGCAAAGGGTGACGTGTACTATATGTAGAACCACTATGTGTTACGTTTGTTGAAGATGTCAGTATGTTCCCATAGGAGTTGTTCTAAGTCACGTGGGTGAGTATTTTGTCTTTCATGAGATGTTCCTTCCATGGAATAGTAGTGTAAAATAAGGATTGAGATCCTTTTTTTATCATTTTTTCCATTTTATAGGATGAGACAATTTGGAGACGGGAAATTAATACTATAAATATTATATTTCCTCTCATCTTCATAGAAATTTATAAATTGTTCTCGTAACTTTAATCTGATTGTCCCTAGCGTTTCCAACCATTTTGTACCTAAAATAATGTCAACCCCTTTCATTGCCATAAAATACATTGGCAATCTTAGTGTGTAGTCTTTTATATGTATTTCTACTTTATGGAATTTCCTGTCGCATGGTGTGGTCTTATTGCCTCGTATCGATACTTGGAAGTTGGCAGTAGGGTAGGTGAATATATTTAAATGTTTTACTACCCTAGGGTCTATGAAGTTGTGTATAATCCCACTATCGATCAACACTATCAGCTTGGTTCCTTTGATATCGCGAAACAATTTTAGGGTTTGGGGTTGCGAGATACCTATCATTGTAGCCACTAAGAGCATTGGTGTGATGTTGGCCTCCTCCTTTCTAGCCTCATCGCTATTTGACTCTGTCAGAGGAAGGTGTGTTGCTTGATTCTTCATCATTATCGTCACTCGTATTACTTTTTCGAGCAAGAATATATTCTCATTTTTTCACTTATGCCCTGAGCATGAATTAGGGGCATTACACCTATGAGATGGATTGTCATCCTTTTTCCCATTGTATCTTATGTGGGATGGTATACAAACCAATGCACGTTGTGTTTTTTACTTCTCTTGAATGAATGCTTCCTTTTTGCGGGATTGTTCCACGTCTTTGATGTCTAATAATTTTATCTCGCTTTGAATACATTATTTCAGCCAACCAATGTTGATTCACAGTAGTCTTTCTTCAATTATATCTTATACATAAGTGGCGAATATCAATAGATTTTGTAAATATTCCTCCATGGTTCCTTCTTGTTTTAAACGAATGATTTTGTTGTAGAGCTCAACTTCTTCCATGTCTTGAAATCGTTTAAATTTTTTTTCTTGAATGTGTCGGAATCTCTAACTAGTCTTCCTCCCTTCATTGTCGAGTCCCACCATAAGAACCAATCACAAGTGGTTTTATCCATATACATTTATGCAACACTCAATTTGTTTTCGTTGCCATATATATTGCACATTTCCGAATATTTTTCGATTTCATTGATCCATCAAATCCCATCTTGATTATTTTCTCCATCAAACCTTGGTAAATTGATCTTCACCTTGTGCATGAAGTTGTATGTTGGTAGCTAATGCCTCATTTAACGTGGTCCCTTGGTCAGATAATTTTGAGCTTTAAGTCATGGATTCCCTCACCTTTTTGCTCAATATTTTCCAGTATCTTTTGAAATAAGTCATATCCTAAATTTATGGACGCATCTTTATTCTCTGGAGGGATTCTCTGAGTATTTCTTGTATTCATCTTATTGAAATTTGTATTTTAACTATTAAGATATTAATTGTAATTATACTAATTTATTATAAAATATAATAATAATTTTATGACAAATTTTGATAGTTTGGAAGGTTTCCAAAAGATTATAACAATAAATAATAATAATATTATAATTTTTTTGAAAATGCGTGAATTTGGGTTTAAAACCATCGAGTAAATCATTGAGTGTGGTGACGTGAAAGGAAATGAGCATTGATGTGTTGAATGCAGATATGAGCAGATAAATGCAGGAGTATGGAGTGTAGTGAGTGGTGGAGAGAAGCCTAAAGATGAGAGGGTTGTGTGTGAGGAAATGGAGATAGGAGGATGTATAAGATGAAGGAAGGATAACGGTGATGATGAGGGGGATGGCAAGCAGAACATAGGGGTGTGGAAGATTCTAGGTAAGCCACATGAACACCATATAAGGTTCTTTGTAAGTGACACGAATGCCATAGAAACATGAAGGTGGTAGGTAAGCAACATGAAGAACAGAGAAACAAGTGGAGGTGGAGTGAAACACAAAAATCAATAAACATTGAAGGAGAGTAATGAAGGAGAAAGAACAAATTGATATGAATGTTGGCTTTGATACCAACTTGGAATGAATTTTTCAATTGAATATATATTATTATTGAATGACGATATTTACAAAAGTAGAATGTGGCTTTATACAAAATTCAAATCAAGGGTCACAATTAAAAAGTGTGACCTATCAAGCCTAACTAACAATTTTTACTAACAATTTAGTTTTATTATAGACACTACATCCCATGCACTTTCATATAACACCATTGTCAGTATCCCTTAAGTTGTAGTTAATTATTTGCATCAAGTCTTTGACTTTTCTTCTATTATAGACATTCTTCCTTTTTACCATCTTCTTATTCCATTCATGACATGAAAACCATGTTATGATTGCATGTATAAATGAAGCATTCTTTAATAGAAAAATACTTATCTCATATATTTATGTCATTACTTCAAAACCAACAGTAACTTTCATTCTATACAAAACAAGATTGCTTATTTTTAACATGGTCCTTTAGTTTTGTATTAGAAGTTATAATATTTAGGTTCGGTTTCCCTCACATTGCATATTTCCTTATATGTAAAAGTGTTTGAAGGAAAACATATAGAGTATGAAACTAACTTGAGTTTCCAAGTTATATGGAAATAGTTTTTTCATACTCCCATAACCTATTACATACAAGACTTCATGATGTTAAACAATATGTAGATAGAGATATATATTTTCTTTTACATATTAATGTGACACTTCTCACAATATATTAGTGCTCAACTAACCATCAATTAGTGGGCTCCACAAACATATCTTAACTTCAACCACAAGTTTTATTGTCACACATAATACATACAATATAAAAGTCATGTCATAATATTGGAACCTTACATTTTTTTTTAATTATGGCTTGATGACTCTCATAGTAGCTTTCAAAGAGAGAGAGTAATCATGGATGCTTTTTTTTTCCTTTTGAGCCAAGGTTCTTCTCAGTATCTCCTAAAATAACAAAAGAGGGTATTCTCTTAATGAAATCACCTGTTCCTATGCAAGTATTCTTGATGGTGTATATGTGTGCATAGAAACGTTTTGTTGGAAAAATAGACACAAGGTTGGACATCCCTCCCACATGGAGAGTATCCTTGATTTTGGAACAAGCATACAATGTTTTGTTTGTGAATTAAATCACTAAACCCAAAATTTACAAGAAAACTCCTGATTGGTAACGAAAAAACAAAAGAAAAACTAGAAGTAAACTGAAAAAAGGGAGGGGTAATAGATAAACAAATAATATTGAACAATATTGTATTAAAACATGTTTTTAGTGCCATATGGTCCATCTAAATATAATAGTGTCACATAGGAGGTGCAAGATTGAAGGGAATATAACTATGTTCCTTAGGGAGTTAATTTTTATCCATGCAATTTATAGATAAACATGAAATAACGATGGAGAAACACTTTCCTCCTAGGGGAAGAAGAAAAGAGGATGTGCCTATATCAATATGGGGGAGGAATGAGATTTAAACACGAGATGTCATTATGACTCTAATAACATAAATTTTCTTTAATGTATTCCTATGGAATGCATGCCCATGGATTCCTCTTATATGGAAAATGGTGGCCAAAAAAAATATAAATCCATATATGAACAGTCCATCATTTGAACTAGTTTCCCAAGTACATGAAAAGGGATATTCAATTAGTCAAAGCATGTGAGGAGTTCATGTTCCAATTTTGGGTCAAATGGAGTTGGTTTGGGTCTTAAATGTAGAACAAAGTTGTCCTCCTCCAACTTTTTTTATAGTTGTCAGGACTATATTTAGCTACATGCATTTATTCATGTGGTTTTCCATTTTTTACTACTTTTATCATTATAGGGTGCAATTTGTCTCCCAGATCTGATGATGATGCCTTTGTTGAGCTATATCTTGTATGTTGATGATTCCTTTTTCAAGAATATCCTAAACATTCCATGTATGATATATTTAAGCATTAACATATTCCACCTAATATATGAGGTTTCGGGTGTACTATAGGCCCAATAATGCATCATCATTTATTTTCTCTCCATGTTATCACAAGTTATGAAGCACTTGTGGGTGAAAAAGACATTCTCATGGCAGAAGGTTGTATAATATTTGAAAATATATATATCTAGATACATAAATTAAATATATATGAAATGAGAATCAAATAATCCATAAGAACATTATGTAATAAATGTATAAGGTAAATTACTACACAAGAAACTTAGAACACTAGATAATGACAATGATCAAGTCCATGAAATTGAAACATAGGTGGAGTACATTATTTAAAGGAAAGTAATTTGAATTGGGGTTGAAGGGAATTCAAGTTTTCCACTATTTGAAGACAAGTGTTAGAATTAGCAAGAGCTAATAAAACCTTATGTATCCATGATAAATCTACTTGGCTATGTGAGACTGAATCTAGACTAGTTAATTGATGGAGTGTTGAGTAAACTGAGCGAAGACTCAGTTAACTAATGAATGTTGAGTTATCTAGCGCAAAACAATGATTATTTTCATAGAGTATAATTTTAAAATGAAAGGTTGAATTATCCTAAAATGGGTTATACTGGCTACGGACTTCACAACAACTAGTTATTTGACTAATTGCTTAGTTAATTGGTTGAATATTTAGTTAACTAACCAAGGAGTGAAAAAATTGTAATTACATCCATGATTTCAAGTTAGGATATTTAATTTCAATCAAGAGTTAATATGCAATGGACCACCCAATTACCAGTTGAGAATAGCTATTAATTATGTACTTTGATTGAGGAATGCACCCTCATATTAAGGAAATAGTCCAATTAAGTTCAGTTGGTTATTATGGTTTTTTTATGAGTAATGGTTATATTCCTTAGGATAAATCTGGTGGAAAAAATGAGTTTGGTTTCCCTGAGGAGTCATCAAGTTAAGGTATATGATCCTATGAGAGGTTTTTATTTCTTTCACTACCCCATAATCCTAACTATATAAAATAAGAAAATAAATGAGTCATGGAAATTTACAACCATATTAGGTACAAATGAACAAAAGAGAGTCCCTTGTAAATTCAGAAAGACAGGAAAAAACATGGGAAAAAAATACCCATAAAAGAGAAAGTGAAGTTGAGAACCTCCTTATGAAATGCCTTTACCCTAAAAATAAGCTCTCAATTGAGTGAACTCTTGCTCTAGAAAGGAATTTTTGAATATACCTACAAACCTTTGTGAAATATTCCTTCTTTTGAAGTACAAGTGAGCCCATTCACGAGATCCAATCGCTTTAATGTTCTTGAATGGTGGTTCCTGACTACTCCTTATTTCAGACGGAGGAAATCCCTTGAATATTTTGTGTGGAACTTGGTGAACTGTAAGAGTAAATGTTGTAGATCCGAAGAATGAGAATATACTTTTGAGGTCTTATTGAATAAGAACATGATTTGGGACAAAGTTTCTAATGGCATTTTTTATCTTCATAATGCATGTGAATATGTCCTTGTAGAACATGAGTTGTTAAGCTTTTGGAGCTCCTTAAAAATAAATCGATCAAGCATATCAACTGTGTAGAAATTTAGTTGTGGGGATAGGATATCCATGGGTGGAAATGAGGTCTCTATTATATGCAAATGATCTATTTGATGGATGTAGAATAACTCATTTATCGATGCAAATGATATATTTGGTATTTTCAAGTATGCTTCCTTGATGGTTTTAAATGATCACTCCTTTGATGAATAAAATTGCACTTATTAGTGGATGGAAAATCGTTCTTGTGTGGCTGCAAAAATCCTTCTTTTATAGCTGCAAAAATATTTCTTTTGTGGCTTGCAAAACTTTTTCTTGAATATTATACAAGAGTAGTGGATGCAAAATTCTTCTTTGGTGGTTGAAAATGCCCTATTTGGTCGTTTTGAAAGCCTTAGTTGGTGGCTAAAAAGGACTTATTTGGTGGATGAAAAATCCTTCTTGATGGATGCATAATCCCTTATCAACCTGTAAGTGCAAATAACTAACAAGAAATCCCTGAAACACTAACTAGTTTAGTACCTCCTATGATGTGATACCATACAAGATTTGAAAATGTAGTTATATCGAGGAACATAAAAATTAGAATCAAATCATTTTTAAAAAATGTAATAAATGGATAGCATTAATTAATACATAAGAAACTAAGAACATAAGAGTACAAGAATGATCAAGTTCATTAAATTTAAAGCGATGTGGCACTACAACAAAACCATGTGATTAACTTCTCTTTTAGCATCCACTATCACTTTTAGTGTATTTTTCACCATTTTTTATACAAAGTGGACGCTCTTCCACAAGATGGCTCTTTTAATGGCTCTATTTGCGTCCCTTTTTAAAATTTGGTTCAATTTTGGACTCTTATTAGCATCCCAATAAAGGTCATAATTACTGTCCCAATTAGCATCCCAATTAGCGTCCCAATTAGAATCCCATTTAACATCCCAATTAGCATCGGTTTTTAAATGTTAGCACTATTTTGAATGCTAACTAGTGTCCCTATTAGCATCACAATTATCATCCCAATTAGCATCTCAATTAATGTCCCAATTAATGTCCAAAATAGAATCCCATATAATGACAAGAATAGCCTAAAAAAACGTCCTCAATAACATAGCACCATATATTAATCCAGGGTTAGTGACAAGAATTACACCATAAATTTTGGAAGGAAAAATATCCAACATACTGCCTGGTATAATGCCAAAAGTTTTGAAAGGAACTGCACTATGAATTTCACTAGGTTTAGATCTAGGAATTCTGATTGGAAAATGTATGACATAACGTGATATATATCAATGTTAATGTCAATGATCATGATTCATGTGATAGTAATTTTGGATCTTGATTTATCGAAGTGGCACCTAAGTGATCATAATCATGGCACTTTTGTATCTTCATCAATCCTAATGAGGGGTAAATTACCTTAATGTCACCCAAATTGCTTTAATGGCATTTGAGTGTCCCCAACAACATTTGAGAGAATGTAATGGCATATGATTGGCCCTAACAACTTGACAATGATGCATTATGATAATTGTGATGGAGCATATGGATATGATTTGATAAGTATAATACTATATCATGCAGTCTTGTGAGGTAGAAGGGATCCTTGCTCATTATAATCACAATTGTATTGATGATGACTACGGCGACGACAATGATGTCGATTTATTATATGATGATGATGAAGATTTGGATGCGAATGATGATTATGAATGTGGTATCACTTTTAAATAGAAGTTGATTTTAATGGAACCTAAATGTCTATAACAACCATAAATGACCTTAACAATTACATGACATGAATCCTAATGTCAATGAGTGATTAAGAATACTAATGGCATATGAGTGACCATAATGGAAATGATGACGATGAATTTGTTGATAATGTACTTAATGCTGACTACGATGATTGTAATGAGGATGATGATCAAGATGATGTTTATGTACCATATGACATTGATGATGACGATGATGACAACATCAATGCCCATGATGATGATGCATGTCATAATACTTTTGTATACTCCAAAACATGATATATTGTAGTGAATAACAAGTAATAGAGGTTATGAGGTGTTTACAATAAAAATATTTGTATCCATCGGGATTTAGATTGATTGATATGATCATTGGGTTTAGTAGTGTTGGAGACGTTTACCACCATACACACTCATTTTGGTCAATTTGGCCTAGTTAAACCACTATCCTAAGTTTTATTCACTTAATTAACATCAGAGGAGCACTAGATGACATAACCAAGATCACACCCATGCCTACCTTTAGTCAAGGAGGCTAACTTAGCCTTCTCCTACATTCAAGGACGCTAACTGGAGCACTTCGGGAGTGATTTGACTGTCATTAATGCCCCATATTGCTAACAAAAGGTTGCAATCAGTAAAATAGAGCACTAAAGGTGGCTTACTTCATTCAATTGATTATTTGTTGATTATTTTAATGAAATTTAGTCAACAGGGGTGCCTCCAACCACTTCTGATGATTACTTACACTTCAGTTAACCTCATCGGGGTTCATTGGAGTCATTGATGCACTACCACTTGTTGGTTGGCTTGCAATGACATGTGTCTGAGATACTTTCAGTTAGAATCATTCATTTACTACACTCTGACTTCAATTAGGGCTCAGTTGAGTCAATTAGGGTTTTGATCAGTGGTTAACTTGAGTGTTGACTGTGGATTACATTCAGTTAAGCTAGACTCAATCGTTCAATTTGAATGAACTCCTTGGGAATTCAAATTGCTTTGTCATTCATGCTTGCAGCATGATCATTGTATTGTATTAGTCATTCTTGATGTGAATATACAGAGTGGCTACTCATTTTGTAGCAAAATTACACCATTTTGATGCCTTATTGTTATTAATCTTTTATGAGACTATGTTTTAATCTCTATATTACTGCGACAGATTAATATGGTATCAAAGCTCATCGTGGGACAAATCTCAGATCTCTCAGAAACAAGTTTTTTTATAGATCTTTCATGAAAATTGAGCAATATCTCAAAAGTCTAGCACTACACTAGAAGCCAAGGCTTACCACTTAATACCCCAAGTAAGGAACTTGTTGATCAAACTTTCTTGATTGACTATGTTGGGTGTGATGAAAGCCTAAAATGTGCCAACTTTTCGACCTTACATTTCCCTTTTTGTTGTGATTTTCAAGTTTTTAATAGGTGAAAGCATTCACTCCAACAGATTCAGATGGCTTCTTCCATAGATCTTTTGACTCCATTCAATTTTCACTCATGGAAAGGAGATATGGAGATCCAACTACATGCCAAAGGACTCTATAGGGTCACTATGGACACTAAAGAAGAGCCTAATTATATGACAGACGAAGCTAGATTCTTAAACAAGAAGCATGAAGCATTCAGATTCTTATCCCTCTCTGTTTCTCAGGATCTTCTTTTCCATATTTCAGGATTGAAGACTCCAAAAGAAATTAGAGACAAATTGGAAACCCTGTATGGAAAGAAGGATGACTTGATAGTTTTCCAGCTTGGAAATGAATTGATGTCTCTACAGCCTTCCAATTTTGAGACTTTGAATGACTTTTTCACAAAGTTCAAGCACATTGTCTTATTGTTGAAGCAATGCAAAGTGGGGAAGGAGGATAATCAGCTCTTCCTTGCCATACTCTCCAAACTTGGAGCTGATTATTCAGTTCTTATCTCTACATTCCATGCGGGGAAGCTTACAACCCTTGGAGGGAAGTTGCCTACACTCAATACCTTCATTGAGTCCCTAACAAGTGAACATGATAAGCTTGTCCAGATGGGGATCATCAGATCCTCCCATGATCAATCCCTCCATGTCTCAGGGCCCAAAGATATTAAGGGTAAAGGAAATCAGTAGAAGAACCAAAAACTAAATTCAAAGCTCCTTAGCCTAAAATTGAAAATCAATAGCATGCTGAGTCTTCCAGCTCAAAGAAGAACAAAGGAAAAGGGCATTATGGAAAGGAAAAATTCAAGTGTTCTTACTATGGGAATGGATTCCAACCTAAACATGCATGCATGAAGAAGAATATTTATGAAGCTACCTATATTCTTGAGAGAAATCACATCAATCTTTTTGAAAGCTTTCGGAGGAGAGATCATCAAGATCAGGAACCACAACATGAAAGAGGTCATGCTCTCATGGCAAGCGCTTGAAAGTCCAAATCAGTCTTGATTGATTCTGGAGCTGAGAACCACATGATGGTTGAAAGAGACTCCTTCTCATCCTTGGAGACCGAAAAATCCATCCCCATCCACATGGGAGATGACTCCACCATCATTTCAGAAGGATAAGGTACGGCTGATCTTGAAAATGGCTATTTTTCAAATGTTTTGTATGTACCGTCTCTGGCATCAAATCTCCTTAGTGTCTACCAAATGACACTGTTGGGCACAGGGCAGACCCGGGTTCTATGCTTTTATCTTCGCACCAACAAACAAACCCACAGTGTCGGACCTTTCGGCAACAACCTATGAACAGGTTGCAGTCTCACTCGAAACAGCTATGGGGTGCCACAGAATCAGGTTTCTGCAGGAAAAAGAGGGATATTACTGTACCTTTAGCCTTAACAAATAATAATCATGTAGTATAGAGCTTCGACATTTACTTAAATAGCTTTGTAGTTTAGATAAAAGACAATTTTTTGCTTAACCCTTAACTGGGAATTCACAACGAATTTAATACTTAATAGTTTATCTTACTTTATCATTCATCTACTTATCAAATGCATAAAAACATAACAAAAAAAAAACAAGAACCACCACAACACAAGATATACATGGTTCACCCCCAGTGTAGGGGCTACGTCCATAGAACTGTGTTTATATTCAACACTTTACAAATGACACAATTCTGATCTACGCACTCAGCTGTAGATCTCTTTGACAACCCAAAACTGTGCACTTAGCTACAGAACCTTTCTTACAAAACCCTCTGCGCAGTCAATTGCAGAGGTTGTCCATGCACTCAGCTGGGACTTAACCTTTAACCCTCTGTACACTCAGTTGTAGAGGTCATCCACGCACTCAGCTGGGACTTGACCTTAAACACAAAAATAGATCTTAACTTCTTTACATCAAATCATCATAACAAAAACCTACTTGAATCCTTTACATAAGTGCCTATTTATACAAGTGCACTATTAAAATACCATGGGCTTAAACCATGGGTTTAAAACATAGGTCATTTACAAAAAGAAGGGCTTCGACCCCACCCCGAAACCCCTAAGACTATTTTGGACCGCAACTCTGGTTACAAGCTTCGCACCAAAACCGTGAAGTTTTCAAAATTAAGGACCTTTAAGGTCCAAACCCCAACAAGCCCCTAAGATTCACCAGTTTCCCATCCCAGGACACTCTGCTACTTTTCTCGTGGAAGAATCTTATTGGCGAAGATAGTAAATTGCTTGTTGAGGCTGCGCATGATATCTTCGGTTGCTTGCTCCTTCTCCACTAACTCTTGCAATGTTGTTGTATATGCTTCGTTGGCTTTTTCCTATGCAAACACATCATACTCCTTCAAAAATTTGAGCTGGTTGTCCACAACAGTGCTCAATTCCAAGGCCTCATTAATAAGGGGCTGCATAGAGTTCACCAACAATGTTTATTTCCTTCTGCAAGACTCAATTTCTTGCTGGAGCTCATTGCTATGCTTTAACTTGAGCATCTTATGCATAGGAGGCAATGTCTTAATCTCTGCTTTCACTACATCCAGCTCTGTCTATTGCTGCTTAATGGTTTCTTGCAATTTTCTGACTTCTGGGTTGTCCTGCAAGTTTTCCCAGGCCTCGACACTTTCATCTAGCGGCTTTGCTACACTTCTCACAAGATCTGAGGTCTTCATTGCTAAGGCCTAAATATCTCTGTGACGTTGTTCCCCGACCTCTGGTGGGCTCTCAAGAATGATGCGAAGTTGAAGCTCCGCAATATGAGCCTCATGTTCTGCTTTCAGCTTCTTAATCTGGCTGTGAGACTGTTGTATGTAGTCTTTCAGCTTGACGATTCTTTGCTCCAGTTCTTCTTCAACCTGCATGTCAAAGTCAAGGAGACCTCGACACACCTCATCCAACACTCGTGCTAGTGTAGCCCACTTTTCTTCTACTTCCCTCTTCTTCTATTTAGCTTCTTCCAACTACACTGCGAGGCTCTCACTCTGCTTCATTGTATTCTCTAATTGCATTTGTGAGTAGTTGTCTCATTCTTGGATCTCCTTCATGATTGCCAATTGACAAAGATGTAGCTCCATCATAGACAACTTGGTGTAATCTATCCCAACTGTCATGCTCATCTATGAGCGAGATGCTACATCAGTTATTGTCAGGGCTGCACTTGGTACTTGTCGTATGTTATCTCTAGCTGGCCATTGTCTTGTATCAGGCTGCATGGGCACTGCTTGCTGCAGCACCAGCTGCTATTCTTTCCACTAACTCCTTCAGTTCTTGTAATTCACTATGCTATGCCAGCGATCGCATCAAGATGCGTGGATGCAAACTCTAACAATTTTTTGGTTAATACTTATGTGGACTTCGTCAGAGCCTGATGAAGCTCTTCAATCATCATGGCGAGCTCTTCGACGATATTCTTTCCCTTCGACACCTTCACTTTCTTTCTCGACTGAGGCTTGTTCACTTCCTCTGCCTCTGGAGACTTGCGCTTATCTGGGTTATTGGGGTCAGAAATTGTCTTGACTGATTCTTCTTCTTCTTCATCAGCTCTGTCATCTCAACCATGGTCACCTTCGCTCTGCTGCAAGTCACTTTGTTCTTCACTTTCTTCTGGAGGGGTGCTTTGCGACGACTAACTAGGACCTGCACCCACATCTGTTACTGGAGGAACTAGTATGCTGGGCCTTGTTCCTGCGTCCTTCATCCATTCAGCTGGCCACTGCTGAACTACTGCAAGGATGTCTTCCTGGTTCACCACATATGGCAACTTCCACCATTTATGCTTGTTATCTGTGCGGGCCTAGATGAAGACATGATGCATGTCAGCCCTGAAGTTAGCCACTCCCGCATATTGAGAAAAAAGCTCATTACTGAGCCGCGATGTTTTTCAGGATCTCATATGAGATACTCATCGAATAAAAGGCGAACACATAGTTCATCATCTGCTACAAGGCTTTATCCTACGGAACCCAAAGAGATGTGTACCTTACTGCGCCAGGCATCTGTGGGCGCACATCAACAAACTGTGCCTCGGTAGGTTCGCTCCATCCTACCAGTGAAATAAGCACTATCAACCATGAGTAGTGAAAGGGTCTACCTCTCTCTTGTGCATTGCGGGCATCTTCGAGAAATTCCCTAGCAATGTACTCTACCCATTTCTAACTGTAGACTTCCGCACAATTCACAGCAATACTGACAATCGGGGCAGGCACCTCATTCAGTCTGCTTCTGCATTAATTTTCATGACAGGAGCTCTACGGTGAAGTGAATGTTTTGATGCTGAATTTTTGAGGTTTGATACCCTCGATTTCCTTTCGTCAACTCAAAGTGGTCCTTCATGTGTTGCGCCAGCTTCATATCCTTGTGTTTTCCTACAAATTCAATCCCAGGATCAGGCCCTTCCTTCAGCAAGCTTGTGATCCTATGAATTATCTCTCCATCAATAGGAATTGACTGGTTTCTTATCCATAGGTGCCCATCATGCACCAATGAGAATATCTACTTGACCACCACGGTCACCTGTGTGCTGCGACCAAAGTGAGGGACATTCAGCATCTTCAGCAAGCCAGCTTGCTCCAAGCTAGCATCCCACTGCTTCACTTAAAGCAATGTCATTCCATCCTCTGGATAATGGATGGCGTGCAAGTATTTCCTAGGTGTGAACTGTGGAAATTTCCCACAATCAGTCGTATCATGGTTTGCGTACTTGAGCCGGTCTAATTTTCCTGTCATTGTTCTGACCAACTGCACACCCTATGGTAGTGAAGGGGTGCGTAATGTGAACATCGCTATCCGCCGAGGTGGCTGAACTCCTGGTTGAACAGGTGAAAGATATGGTGGCTGCTGTGATGTAATGTTCTCATCCTCACTAAAGTATTCAAAACCTTTAGGTGGGAGCCCTGTTGAACTAGAAGGATTCATCTTGGGATCCTCCGGTGTCGTTCCTGATGGCTTGTGTCTTTCTTTGTTCCGCTTAGAGCAAACTTCTGCCTTAAATTTCTTTTTGGTTAATCATGTCTGCATTGGTTGATTTGGAACTGGGGGAGTCTCTTTGTGAGGTGCAAATGTAGGTGGGTTTCTCATAAGGTTCTGCAGACCCCTCTGTCTGAATTCTCTCAACAATTCCTGGACTTCATGATTGGATGACATGGACTGAACTATAACACTCAAGAGAATGCGTAATGCGAAATTCACAGGCATGGGTGTCTTCTTATGGAATCCAATGACCAAATCTGCCATAACTATGCATTGAAGACACCAAATATGACAAAGATCTAGTCCAAACGGCACTAGATTTCCCAAAATCTCATCATTATAGGCAGTTAATGCAGTTAACATACCAACGCCGTTAAATCTGATTTTTTCCAATGGTCGTATTTTAAGCTCTGACACACCTTTCTTCTTCAGCACAACCAGTAACTTTGGCTGCACCACAATAAGGACCTTCGACACATCCTGACACCAGTTTCGATAGAGCTTCGAGCTTCAACCCATGAAAGAATTTCTTCCACAACCTTCAATATTGTCTAAAACTTCATCTATAAAGGGAGTAGGAAAATGATCATGTAAATAGGCATCATTCAGCTTCCTCAGATCAACATAGATTCTAATTTTTCCCTTGGTATTCTTTTGTTGGACCACCATAGGACTGACCCATTCGAACTCTTTGACAGGCTCAATGATTCCTGCAATGAGCATCTTATCTAGCTCCATGTCGACTTTTTCTTTATACTTAGGGTTCAGCCTATAAGGGCGCTGCTTCACAGGCTTTGCATCATCTTTCAAAGGGATTTTTATCACTCCTATATCCCCAAGGATACATTTCATTTTTGAGAACTTCGTCGGAAATAAGTCCTGATACTCATGGAGAAGTTCGGTCACTTTGCTCACCATTTCTTTGTCCCAATAATCTCCAATGGTAGCGTTCTTAGGCATTTCTTCTGATTCAATGTTTACTTTCCCTGTTTTCAAGGGCTGAGTTACTTCAGGTGATGTACTTCGCAATGTCGTTCTGACTCAAGAATATTAATGTTGTGAGGGTCATCGTCTTCATCAATGGTGAGGTTATATCATTTTACTGCATTAGCTTCTTGTTCCTTCCAATCAGGTTGGTACTCTTCTATTTCTTTATCATAAAACACCTTAGTATGGATTGACCTAATAACTACGTCCAAAGCAGGGAAAACCTCATTAATAGAAAATGTGAGCACAAAACTATCAACAAGACTAACCCAACTTACAGTACCATGGTGAAGCTCAGCCTCCACATACCAGTTCTTTTCTATAGGTTCCATAGTGTGTACAAACCTATGTACCCATTCTTCACAAGGTACATGCTTCCATGCTTCATAACACTGCTCCAAATGTTCCTGAGGGCTAGTCCTACCATTAAATATACTTCGTACGTCCTGAGGTTGATCCATGAATATTAGGCAAACAAAATTTTGACAAGCTCCCCAACTATGGATATAATTTTTATGACCATTCCACCATCTGGCAGTTGTGGCTTTGAATACTGAATCTAGAGTCTCCATTTTCTGTGAATCTGGTACTTACTCCGAGAATTGTACAATAAAATCTTCTGGGTCTATCAAGCCATCAAAAGTAGGTAAGACTCTTGTCTATGAGCCAACCCATCTGGTAGACTTAGTAATTCTTTCACATCGATGTCCATGTAGCTCATAAAGTCAATTTTACCAATTCTCTAGGCCTTCATCTGAATCAGTCATGCAAGAACTGTCACACTGCCAATGCATTATACCTTCAGCAATAGGGTTAATGTAGTCTTCTTCTTTAGCTGTGATGTTGTAAATATGATCCAAAACATCCTGATCTTCATCTCTGACTAGCTCTGTGTACCTTTCTCCTCGAGAAGGGTCCAACAGTACTATGACTCTCAATCCTTTTCCTTCAAAAGTCATTTGTCTATTCTTAAGGTTGATTACTGCATAATTGTCTATTTCCCATTCAATTCCTAGCAACGCTGGATAGGGGTTGCTATCATCAATTATTTCAATGAATTCAAAATCTGCTAAGGTATTGACTCCATCTATGTCCACTGGTACACTAGGGAATCTTCCCAATGGCATAATATTCTACTGATTGGCTAATCTCAACTATATAAGGGACCATTCAACCGTAGGCTTTTCCATTTGTTCCCATGTTTTCTTAGTTAGGACATTCACTTCTGATCCCAGGTCTAAAATGATATCGTTCATGTCATAATCTCCTATCTGAGCATGCAATCTCATTTCTCTTCTAGTCCTTCTAACTCTATTAACAGTTTTTCCCCTATCAGAGCTTCACTGAGGTTTGCAAGATGCAATAACTTTGTATAACTCATTCAAAGCATTCTGATTTCTTAATAGCTTCATACAACTCTGTAAAAATGATGCCAGTGTACTTACTTGATCCTGCGATTCTTCTTGAAACTATAACTACTGTTGATGCTGTTGCGTAGTTGCTACTGATGTTCTTGGATCAGCAAATTATTTTTTGGCTTCCATAAATGTTCCTTTTTCTCTTCCCACATCGAAGGCTGGAATTTTCTCTAGGGTCTTGCGGACCCAAGCCTTGTCAGGCTGTTTTCCCTTATTCTGCACCTGTGTCATAGCTCCACTCCTGGTAACAACGTTAAGGGCTGGGATAGGTCTTTTCTCTACAGTAGTCTTCTGAACATTCTGAGTAGGAGGGCCATTTATTTCTTGTATCTTGGCTATCAACTGTGGACATTGCTCAATCACATGATTGACTGCTCTGCAATATTGACATGTCGTAGTTGGGTTCTGATAGTCTCTAGCTACATGTCCTGTCTGATTATAGTTATATCAAATAACCTTGCCTCGACCTCTGAATTTACCTCGATCACGGTAACCATATCCATCATTGTCTTGTGCATCGGGTTGTACCCTATAAGCATCATAGGTTTGCTCTGTCATGAGGTCAAAGATGCGACATTCATTTTCATTATGTCCAATTGACTTACAAAACTTGCAGTAGGGATCCTTAGGTACTTGAACATATCTCTGGAGCAGATAGCAATCTTTAGGTCGATGCTGACCTGTTGTTCTACAGATCTCACAATATAGGACGTTAGGGTTAAACGGGTTTGGTGCACCAATATTCAAATAATTTCTTAATGCAGAACATTGTTCTTTGTCATGGCCTTCTGTCTTGCATCGTGTACACCAAACCTATTCACAAGTAGCTTTCCCTTTTTTCATGTCGTGAATCTCCAAATCCATTTTTCTCAACTGTGCCTGTATCTGGGCTATTCTAGAATTATTTCCAATAGGAGCTGTTTCAAGTTTCATAGCAATTTCCAATGCCTCTTACTGATCAACAACCTTCTGTTGCATAAGTGGAGTCCTGATATGAGGCAATAGTGCTGTGATGAACCATTCTTTATGCTTTTTTGGTCCAATAGTGAAGCTAATTTGATCCAACAGAACCTTGAACCTCTGATCAAAGTCCCAAACTGATTAACCTCACTTCTGCTGAATTTCTATCAGTTCAGTTATACACTGTGACTCTGATTTAGGCTTCTTGAATTCTTTGATCATTGCTTTTTTAATATCAGCCAAGATATAGTTCTGAGTACTGGAAAACATCGTAAAACCGGTCAAAGCTCGGTCCTTGAAAGAGGTGACTAGCTATGCTCTTCTTATATTTTCATCCATAATATTCTTAACAGTCCAAACAGCTTCACATAAAAACCAAAACTGCTCTACATCATCTGATCCAGTTCCTTTAAAGACTGGGAGTTTTATATCATCATTCACATGGGCCATAGTGGATCGAGGGGGGGAGGAGGGGGAGGAGGAGGGAGAAGATTGGTAACAAGAGGAACAAAAATTTCTGAGGTAGATTGTCATGCGACAGGACTTCTTAGGCTAGGGTTACTTTCAGAATACGAAGGGTTCTCAAGGATAATAGATCTTCGCTGCGGAGTTATAGGAGGGTTTCTAACAAAAGGGGTTTCTTCAGATCCAGATTCTTCTGGACTTAGCAAGGTATAATCGGTATTCTGGCCTAGGGTATAGGATCCAAGAGTTCTCTTGTATGTTTTACCATTGCAAAGCAAACCACTTTCCTCGTCGAAGTCAGTTTCGCTTCCAAACATAGGTTAATAGCAATAAATCTAGCAATCTAATTGGATAAGCAATATGCCTTTCTCTTCCAAGAGCATTTTAATTTTCAAACTTAATGAATTCAGGTACTTACCCCTTGGTCCTTTGAAAAAATGTCTTTTTGCTTCGCTGAAAGAAGTATGTGTGTCGATGGCAACTCCGTCACAAATGCTTCAAGGGTTCGCGCTGTCCGGAAATCAACAACTCTTGATACCGCGTTGTTTGTACTTTTCAACAGCTTGATTCTTTTCGATGTCTAGTTAGGAGACTGATCTACTTTGAAGTTTTTCTTTCTTTCTGTCAACCTGGATAACCACTGGTGCAATTCTATGTGGATACTACCAAAGAAAATTTCATAAAAATCAGTAAAAATGTACCTTTGCAAGAAGTCATTTGAGCTACGACGAGGGTCCTTATTTTCTTGTTCAGCAAATTTCAGATAAGTATCTTCAATCCAGTTACAGATTTATTTTATTGAGGGTCTCCAAAACATATCCCTCTAGGTACAATGTAGATCCCTCTTGAAGCAGATACTGGTTCAGCTAACAGAACCAATTTGTTGGGCATAGGGCAGACTCGAGTTCTATGCTTTTATCTTCGCATGAACAAACAAACCCATAGTGTTGGCCCTTTCAGCAACAACTTGCAAACATGTTGCAGTCTCACCCGAAACAGCTATGGGGTGCCTGCAAAATCAGGTTTCTGTAGGAAAAAGATGGATATTACTGTACCTTTTTCCTTAACAAATAATAATTGTGCAGTATAGAGCTTCGACATTTACTTAAATAGCTTCGTAGTTTAGATAAAAGAGAGTTTCTTGCTTAACCCTTAACTGGGAATTCACAGCGAAGTTAATACTTAATAGTTTATCTTACTTTATCATTCATCTACTTATCAAATGCATAAAAACATAATAGAAACAAAATAAGAAGAACCACCACAACACAAGATATACATGGTTCACCCCCAGTGTAGGGGCTACGTCCACAGAATTGCATTTATATTCAACACTTTACAAATGACACAGTTCTGATCCTGGGCACTCAGCTGCAGATATCTTCAACAACCCAAAACTGCGCACTTAGCTGCAAAACCTTTCTTACAAAACCCTTTGCGCACTCAGCTGTGGAGGTCATCCATGCACTCAGCTAGGACTTAAATAACCCTCTGTGCACTCAGCTGCAGAGGTCATCCATGCACTTAGCTGGGACTTGACCTTAAACCTAGAAATAGATGTTAACTTCTTCGCATCAAATCATCATAACAAAAACCTACTTGAATCCTTTACATAAGTGCCTATTTATACAAGTGCACTATTACAATACCATGGTATTTAACCATGGGTTTAAACCATGGGACATTTATAAAAAGAGGGACTTCGAGCCCAACCCGAAATCCCTAAGACTATTTTGGACCGCAACTCCGATTACAAGCTTCGTACCAAAACAATGGAGTTGCCAAAATTAAGGACCTTTAAGGTCCGAACCCACATAGACACATACAAGAGTGCCTAAGAGAGTATATTTCATCTTGAATGATTTTGAGATAACGGAACTTGCATCTGGGAAACTTGTTGCTGAAGGCCTTGTAAAGCATCATGCAAAATCCTATGAGTTTTCCCACTTTGTGGCGAATGCAAAGCCCACCACACTACTAACTCATGGAAATGAAGTTAGTAGGTTGTGGCATGAGACATTTGGCCATATCAAATTCAAATATTTGCATCAATTACAGAAAAAATCCATGGTTGAAGGACTCCCCATCATCAAGGAAAACACTGGAATTTGCAAGGGCTGTGTGGTTGGAAAACACCATGAGTACAAGTTCGATCGGGGGAAGGAAAACTGAGCTACATACATCTTGGGGAAGATACATTCTGATATTAGTGGTCCAATTCCTATCACATCCATGAATGGATCAAGGTATCCTCTAACTTTTATTGATGTTTTTTCATAGTACACATGGGTCTTTTTTCTCAAAATGAAGTCTGAAGTATGTGAAAAATTCACTGAACGCAAGGCCTTTATAGAGAATGCCTATGGGTTTAAGATCAAGATCTTGAAATCTAATAATGGAGGGGAGTATTTCAGTAATTATTTTTTGCACATATTCTCCCAAATTGGTATTTAGGTCCAACATTGAATTCCCTACACTCCTCAGCAAAACAGTGTAGTGGAAAGGAAGAATCGGTCTCTCAAGGAGATGACCACCTGTATGTTGGAATCAAAGAAGTTGGATACAAATTGGTGGGATGAATGCATGCATGCTGTAGTGTACATTTATAATAGAGTTCCACACTCATATGTGAAATTTAAGACCCCTTTTGAACCATACTTCAAACACAAGCCGAATGTGTCAAACCTGCAGGTGTTTGGGTCCATTGCATGGGCTCGAATTCCACTTTATAAAAGAAGGGATTTGCAACTGCAAAGCATAGAATGTATGTATATTGGGTATCCTAATGAATCAAAAGTTTTTAAGCTACTAAATATCAAAACAAAATAGATCATCATCAAAAGGAGTGTCAAGTTTGATGAGCCTCTTTAGGAAGTGGAACTAGTGAAGGAGAAAACTATCGAATTTCCTTCCTATTCTATTGAATATTTGGATGGTGAAATTGGGGGTGATGACCCTGATTAGGATCCTCTAATTTCTGATATTAGTTTACAGCAAACACCAGATTCTGAATCAGAACCTAAAGTACAAAATCATCTTCCCACATGAGCCCGATAGACACTCTCCTCCACAAGAGATAACATTGGAAATTTGGATGATCCAAGGAGAACCCGGTTTGATTTCCAAAGAGCAGGTATTGCACTCTCTTGCCCTGATAATTTGGTGTCTAAAAATTGTTATTTGATTATTATTTAAGGCCAAAAATCCTACTACCATGATAAGAAGGATCTGAGATGGCAAGTTGCCATGGATGAAAAGAAGAATTCTCTTTAGAAAAACACTACTTGGGAGCTAGTTTCTCTTCCTCCATGAAGGAAATTGGTTCAATGCAAGTGGTTGTTTCAGACCAAGGTTGGTGCTGATGGAAGCACCTACAAATATAAGGCAAGGCTGGTGGCAAAATTTTTCTCTCAGGTCCAAGGTGTGGACTACCATGAGGATTTTGCATCGGTTGCAAAAATGGACTCCATCCACCTAGTTTTGGAAATTTCAACATCTAAGCATAGGGAAGTGCATCATATGGATGTTAAGCCAACCTTTTTACATGGAGATATTCATGAAGAGATATACATGAAGCATCCTGAGGGCTACATCTATGATCCATCTTTGGTTTGCAAGCTAAAGAAGTCACTATATGTGTTAAAATAGGCTCCAAGAGAGTGGTATTCCAAGATGGATGCCTTTCTTCTCTCGCAAAACTTCCAAAGGTATAGATCAGATCCAAATGTTTATATACAGTAGTTTGATGGTAACTTGATTATTATTTTTTATATGTTCACAAATTACTGATCCCAGGTAGCATAGTTGCTTCTATTTCATCCATCAAAACTGCTCTTCACAATGCATTTGAAATGAGCAATTTCGGGCTCTTCAAACAATTTTTAGGGCTTGAAATTGAGCAAAATTATGATGGGATAATGGAAAATAAGTAAAAATACATATCATACCTTTTATTCAAGTTTAACATGGCTAAATGTAGTCCTACACCATTCCCTTTCCTTTCAGGGATCAGCCTTGAAGAAGGAAAAAGAACACCTCCCTTGGACTACAGTATTTATTGACAATTGATTTGTAGCTTGTTGTAATTGACACATTCTCAACCAGATATATATTATACTATGAATGCTGTATCAAGATACATGCAGCAGCCCCATGATCTTCATTGTAAGTTATCCAAGAGGATCCTCCAGCATATTCAGGGAACCGGGACCTACGCCATTCACTATGCTGCAGACTTCGAGCTAGAGCTGGTTGGATACATAGATTCTGATTGGGTGGGTGATTCTATTGATCAAAAGTATACTTATGGATATGTATTCATGTTTGGTGGTGGCCCCATTTGTTTTTCTAGCAAAAAGCATGATGTGATAGCAATATCTTCAGCAAAGGCCAAGTATCGAGGAGCAGTGAATGCTTGCATCCACATAGTTTGATTGCAAGGAATTCTTTCAGAGTTTGATCTTGGTATTACTTTGTCCACTGTCCTATTTTGTGGCAATCAAATTGCTATTAATATATCCACAGATCCAGTTACCATGAAGAGGACCAAGCATGTAGAGATACACATGCACTATATCAGAGAGCTAGTGCATGACAGGACCATCATTTTGCAATAATTCCCGACTGATGAGTAGGTTGCAGATATGTTCACCAAAAAAATTTCAGAAAATTATTTCACTTACCTCTGTTCACTGCTGAGGGTGAGTCCATGAGGGTGATCAGACTACTTTCAGTGTTCAGCTTGAGGTGGGGTTTTTCCCATTGGGTTTTCCCTCTTTTCCTCACTTAGATTCTTTTTTAGCATTGTTTTAGTTTTACTATTGTACAGGTTGACCTATGGCCTTAGTTACCGGGTCCCTAGCATTTTTATGCATTTTATTTTTTTACTCCTCCTAAGTATAGCTTAAGGGGGGGTTTTGGAGACATTTACCACCATACAAACTCATTTTGGTCAATTTGGCCTAATTAAACCACTATCCTAAGTTTTGTTGACTTAATTGACATCAGAGGAGCACTATATGACATCAGCAAGATCACAGCCATGCCTACCTTCAGTCAAGGAGGCTAACTTAGCCTTCTCCTACATTCAGGGAGGCCAACTGGAGGACTCCGGGGGTGATCTGAGTGTCATTAATGGCCCATATTTCTAACTGATGGTTACAATTAGTTAAACATGTCAATGAAGGTGCCTTCCTTCATTAATTTGATTATTTATTTATTATTTAATGAACTCGAGTCAACAGGGGCACCTCCAACCACTTCTAATTGTCAGTTACACTTGAGTTAACCTCATCGAGGTTCATTGGAGTCATTTATGCACTACCCCTTGTTGGTTGGCTTGCAGTGACATGTGTCTGAGCTACTTTCAGTTACACTCATTTGTTTATTACACTCCGACTTTAGTTAGGGGTCAGTTGAGTCAATTAGGGTTTTGATCAGTGGTTAACTTGAGTGTTGACTGTGGCTTACATTAAGTTAATCTAGACTCACTCATTCAATTTGAATGACCTTTTTTGGGAATTCAAATTGCCTTGTCACTCATGCTTGGAGCATGATCATTGTATTGTATTACTCATTCTTTACCTGAATATACAGAGCGACTACTCATTTTGTAGCACAATTACACCATTTTCATGCCTTATTGTTATTAATCGTTTATGAGACTTTGTTTTAATCCCTAGATTATTGTGATATATTAATACATAGTTCCTCATTTTGTAGCACAATTACACCATTTTCATGCCTTATTGTTATTAATCGTTTATGAGACTTTGTTTTAATCCCTAGATTATTGTGATATATTAATACATAGTTCCCCCACCACCTACCCTCCCGCCACACTGCCCTTGGAGAAAGGTTGTACAATACCACCTATCATGGTGCTATGAAACATCACCCTAGAAGGTTGTTTTGGACAACCCACTAATCTACTCCCTCATTTCTACCAAGACCATCCAAGGCACAAGAAGTGGATATCAAACTTAACATAATGGAAAACTTTCATTGTACTCTTAAGGACATTTTGGTATTGGTTTAAAATGGAATGAAGCAACAAGGATTTCAATAATACTCATAGTGGTACTTTGAATAAGTGGATCAAATGGTTTTACATTTTTTCCTTATAAGGGGACATCTCTGAAGGAAAAAAGCAATTAGTTTCTTAATTTTTATGGCCCCTATAAAATTTTCCAACATTACGCTACATTATTGACCAATGTTTAAGTCCATTTGGATTTATTTTACATTGTAAAAGATTAATTGAAAACATAGAGGTAAATACCCCACTTATAATAATAGAGGATGAGCATTCACATGTACACACACACACACACACACATTGTATATCTAAGCCTGTACTTGTGTACTCTTTGACAGTGACTTTACTTGGCACTTCAAGTTAATCACAAAGGAATTTAGAGATAGGAGTTGAACTTATAACACTAGCAAATGATTACTTGTATAACTATATTGCTCTTCATCTGGAAAAAGTAAGTTTTGAATGCTTTGTTCTATGCATACATCTCCCCAAATCAGCTTTACATTAGATCCAGGCACTCTTATGGATCGACATTATATTTCCTTCATGATTCTTATTCACACTTTCCACAATGAATTACAATACAATTATTCTGATCTCACACTTGACTTTCTCTCTCATATTTCTTCCTAAACCAAAACATCACCAACCCCTAAATCCAAACCCATTTACATTTTTATAGGATCTAACAATTGATTTTACATCATGCACCCACTACGATGAAGTGGAGATCCCTAACTTGGATCTGCAGGCACTACGTCGAGTGTGAAAGATGACACATTGAAATGTATGTGAAATTATTTTTCTAATGAAGGAATACCAAGATAGGATATGAGACCATATTTTCTTTAAGGACATCAAATCTCTTTTGACTATACTCATCCCATGAAATTTAACATCTTTCTTTAGCATCTTGTCTTTTGGAGGAGTGACCTTTGCATATCCCCAAATTAATTTCTTATAACAACCAATATGGCCCAACATTGTCCTTAATTGTTTAACTGAGGTGGGGTGGGGTAAGTCGACAATAATTTCAAACTTTACAGGTTCCATCAACATTACCTTTCGACAAACAAAATGACCCAACAAAATACCAAAATGCACACATAAAATACATTTTTTCATATTTAAATAGATATGAAACTATCTACACCATTCTGACATCATTGAAATATTCAATATGACCTTTAACTATCCCATAGATCATCAAATCATAAAAATAGACTTCAATAAATTTATTGATAAAATCCTTAAAAGTAGATACCAAAATTCTAAAGAAAATGGTGGGTGCATTCTTAAATCCAAATGACATTACAATGTAATGGAAGGAACCCCACTCTGCTGAAAATGTTGTATTGTCCTAGAATTCTTCCACAATCCTTATTTGATGGAACCCAGATAATCCATAAGTGAAAGTGTACACCTCTTCCCCACCTACGCTCTCCAATACTTCATCTGTGAAAGGTGTAGGAAATGGACCATGCAGGAAAGCATCATTCTGTTTTATAAGGTATGACACATATACGGGCTAAGCCATTTTTCGTATGTTTTAAATGCATTAGGATAATTCAATATGATTCTTTTATAGGTTCATTAATTCATGCATCTAGCATTCGATCTAACTTTGTATTGACCTTTTATTTGTATCTAGTATTTAATCTGTGTGGTCATTGCTTGAGATCCCTTACATCTCATTTCAGAGGGATATTCATTTCACCCATATTGTAAACGATGCCCTTCATTTCCAAGAATTCTGTTTGGAATAAATAGCATAACTCATGCAATAGCTCTGTTATTTTCCCAATTTTCTCATCATCCTAATAATCCCCAATATTGGAAAATTTTGAGTTCTTAGGGGAACCAATAATCACCTTTTTTTATTTTGAGTGGATTTAAAAAAATTTCATTTGACAATTCCATTCCATGCACTCATCGAATAACGTAGTATTCATGGATATGGATATCACATGGATAATCATATTGAGGTTCACCAATTATGTTATAACACTCCATCCAGCTCTGAGCCAAAGCATTTCTTTGGGGAAAACTTGGCATTAGAATAGGGATGTCCTCAAAACTATAGCCTTTAATAATGTGCATAGAAGTATCAACCAATAGACTACCATCAACAAAGATAAAAGTATGTGTGAATCTAGTAACTAACTCATCCCATTCTACAATTCCTTGACGCAACTCGGTCGAGATATACCAATTTCTTTGTATCATAGCTATAATATGTATAAACATATGAACCCATTCTTGTCAATGTAACTCCCACCATATCGCACGACATTTTTCGATGTGGTCTATAGGATGTGTTAATCATGTATATTTATAACCATTATAATTTTTTTTTTCTCCAAATATTATTTCTAAAATTCATTGACACTGTGGCCATTCTAAAATAGATTGTTTGTGAACAACCCACCATGTGGATTGTGTAGCTTTCAATGTGACATTTAAAGCTAATAGGAACCGAGGTTTCAATATATTTTCTTGAAATTATGTGAAAAATGTATCTATATTAGGTAATCCTTTGAAAGTAGGTAGATCACATACCTCAATACCTACCCATCATAGATATTTCATGATAATCACACATTTCCACATTGATACTTTATGCAACTGTTTCTTCCAATACTCCAAAGATTCTCCTCACTCTCACGGACATGAGCCGATTCTTCACCAACTTAATTCACCATCTGTTGTCACAATTATATAGTCATCCATTGGAGATGAGATATTGTAAATGTCATCTAGGTACCCTTCTTGACCTTCACCCTCTGCATTCTCAACAATTCGTTGTCTTTCCAAATGATTGATTATAGTGACTACCTACATTTCTAAATATTTAAATGGAAATATTCTACTCTTAAAGTTTATGATTGTATGATTCTCAATAGACCATCCAATCCCTAGTAGTGTTGGATAAGGGTTCATATAATTGAAAATCTCTGTTACCTCAAAATTTGTGTAGGTTTGGAGCCCTTCCACCTCAACAGGAACCCTTTGTAGTCAATCGATATTAAAAAACTTCATCTAATTGGATAAGCTTATATTAACATGAGACCATACCAACTGAGGATTTCCCATTGGTACCCATGTTTTCCTTGTTAGGATCTTAACATATGATGACCCCAAATCAAGAATAATGAAATCCATATCGTAGTCACCTATATGGGAATTCATATGTATCTCTCGAACTATATTCATTGTCCTATGAATATGATTAAAAAATTTCTCTTAGTGTAGACATGGATGAGGTTTTTCTATTACCTATGATAGCTCTTGCATAACATCTTTATATTTTACAAGTGCTAAAGAAATCTTGAAGAAAATATTAAAATTGCTTACCTTTTCTATCAACTTCCTTTGGAGTGGTTGGTCAAAACTTTGTGGAATCTCAAGGATTGGTCCATCATCAAACAACAAAATATCAAAAAACATTGAAGCACAATTTCAGTCCATAAAATTATTTTGCACATAAAAGAAGACATCATTTTCCTTCTGGATGTCGAATGGTAGTTTATTTTCTGCCATAGGTCAAACTCTTGGATTTTCCAATCATGATCCTTGATCATCCCAAGTAGAAACATCACCCATAGTTAAAACAACAATAGTAGGTTCCCAGGACTCGACACAAATCATTTGAACATTCGGATTCAAATTTGAAGGTTGGTTATGGTTCACCATTATTATGGGTTTCCACTTAGCAGTAAGTTATGGGCAGTCCTTAATAGTAGCATCCAACTTTTTATAGTATGAACATGTCAATGTAGCATTAGTGTAGTCTCTATCATAATACCCCAACTATCCAAAATTATACAAAAAAAATGGCCTTTCCCTTTCCTAAATCCTCGTCCTCCTCATCCTCGATCTTTAAAATTACCACCCCCATTGGTTGAGGGAATTGTACATGAGATTGTTGATCTTGCATCTGCTCATAATTTTTCATTAAATAGGTGTCTACTTCCTTCTCCTGCAGTAATTGGTATTGCTTGCAGTCCTTTTCATCATGTCCCACATATAGACATAATTAACAATAAAGGCTAGAAAGTATACATATTATCTTCTATAAATATAGACATTCCTCCAAACGATGACCTCTTGTTTCAGAAACTTGACACTATGGTAGTCATTTTGAACTTAATGGATTTGGTGTTCCCGATGCAAGGTAAAAAATGAAGGATGGACATGAATCCTTATGATGGACTTTAGTTTTGCATCTTGTACACTAGAATTCCTCATGGATTTCTTTCCCTTTCTTGAAGTCTTGTATTTGCAATGTTAGATCAGATAACTGTGACTAAATTTGCATCATTCCTGTGCCAATTTATCCAACTGGAAAATCTTTAAAATTCATAGAAATATCAAGATCTTTGATATGGGACACTATCTTATGTTGTATCACGGGGACACATATATCTGGTAACAATGCAATAATGAACCATTCTCCATGTTGGACATTAAACATTTGGAAACTTACTTAGCCATCATGTTCTTAAATCTCTGGTTGAAATTTGAGACAGACTCATCCAACATTTGCTTGATCTCCTTTAACTCTATGATGCATTGTAACTCATACTTGTGCTTCATGAATTCATATACTATCCCAGACCAAATACGACCTAGTGACTTGTGATGGTTTCCTGCACTAATGATCATCTTATCCCTTTTTATGACCTCGTCCTTGGACTGTCTAATGGTCCATAAAACCTCACTCAAGAACCCATGTTTCTTAGGGTCTTCCAACCCATTCCGATCAAATATAGGAAATTTTATGTTTCCCCCAAACATCGTATGTACTTGGGGTACTAACGAATTCAAATTGAATGTTCCACGAGTAATAACTATCTAACCATTATCTTGGTTATTGCTATTACTTTGATTTGGAAAAATGCACTTCAAAAATAATGTTAGGTCCTACCTCTAATGCTGGAGATGTACGTCGATTTGTGAGTATGCTGTAGTCTTTGCCATTATATGGAACTCACGCTTCTTCTTCATCTCCAGAAATAAGTCAATATTCCTCTTCATCACAATATTCTTCGTAGATCTATGGAACCAACTTGTCATCCCCTCTTCCAATTCCACTACATCTCTATCTCTCTCCATCTCAGAATTTTTCTGCTTTTACCCAACCAAAATCTTCTTCCACTCCTTAGAAGCCCACCATCTTCATTATCCTCACTATCGTCTATGAACATCTAAGCTTAGTCTATCGATCTTGTTCATTCCTTCCTTCCTTCATGACCCATGTCCTCTATGCATAATGAATTAGTCCTTAGATTCTTTCCTTAGGAATCCCTTTCAACAAACTAGCAGTTTAATCCATAACTTTATGGATTTCAAATATTTACCTCTGGGTCTTTCGAAGAATTCTCTCTCCACTTCACTAATTTTCTTAATAGTTTCTACAACAATCTCAGTAATGTATCCTTCAAAACTAATATTGACCCAAAATTTGACATTCCTAAAGATAGGATTGCTGATATTCTCCATGAGTTGAATCAACAGAGGAATCCAGTCGTTGGGTTCTCCACCTTGAAAATGTGTCCTCTCGGTTGCTTTCATCTCAAATTATTCATACAATATTGTAGGAAATTAACTAAAGCAATTTTCATGAATACTTGACTAAAGATACCTTCCTAAGAATTTCGTTGGAGTAATCCATGACCCCTTACTTTCTTCTTATGAAAATTCTCTAGGTTTTTAGTCTACCCAATCCTATATATCATGACTTGTCGGGTGCCAAAACATGTCCCATTCATGATAATCCCAGTATCAATAAGAGAACCATTGTTTGGCTTGCTTTGACTAACCTATGTTCAACCTTCAATCCTCACCAACAAAACCCAAGGCATTGCCCCAATAGAGAACAACCCCGTCAAGAACACTTGTGATCCAATTGAATTCTCAGTTGAGATACCTATAGGGACTACCTGAACAATTCTTATGCGGTGATAAAAGGGGATTTCTTCATGGAAGAACTCAACAGACTACACAATGATCGAGATAGGAGAAGAATCATCAAAAGATAATAATAACATAAGGAAACATAACAGATCTAAATCACATCTATAACACATTCAACATTATTATTCCATTTCATCATAAACATAATTAGCCACAGCAAAATAAAAAGGATTCGGACATAAAATAAACATACACCATTTGACATAGGTATTTTAACCTAGAAACCCATACATGAAAAAATTACAAAAACGCTCTTCATGTGGCATAAGTCGTGTTTGCACCCGTTGTTTTGTGCACACAACTTGTAGGGAATTTCCCCAAATCACCTTTACATTAGATCAAGGCACACATCTTGTGGATCTACATTATACTCCCTTCATGACTCTTGTTCACGCTTTGCACTACGACAAGTACAATAGACTTCTTCATATCTCACTCTCGACATTTTTTCTCCTATTTCTTCATAAACCAAAATATACCCAACCCCTAAATCCCAACTCTTTTACATTTTTATAGGCTCTAATGATTGATTTTACATCCTGCACCTACTACCATTATGTGGACAACTTTTCTAACTAACTCACAACATATATTTAATGTTCCCCAAGAAATTGCCCAAAATTTTAGATCTGATGCATTCCTTTTTCGGTCGATTGCATCCTTGTTCACACTTGGACCGAACTTCTTAAAACTTTAGGGGCATACTTTACACACTTTCTTAATTCCAGCAACAAGAAAATTTTAATTAAATCTCATATAATGAACTTCTATTTTGTTTAGTATAGTATGAGTGGATCTAACAAATCAGAACACGTGTTTC
>LPNX010950377.1:293885-318181 GCA_001517045.1 Pseudotsuga menziesii | reverse complement strand
TGTCATGTTATGAGTTCATATTATAATACTCCTTTTATTCTCTTATTCTCTTGTAATTACTGTTTCGAGTTCAAGAGTTCTATTGCTTTGACAATATTGTCACAGAACTGTCTGTCAAGAGTTTTAGGTGCTTTTTCAGTCAACAAAAATGGCTGATTGTTCTTCATCTTCAGAAGTAATGAACCATATACAAGCTGAATGTGGGTGTTGCTTTTTTGAATTTCAAATAGAAAATATGCTGCAGTGTGAAGAAGGACATCGATTTTGTTTTGGATGTCTGTGGAGGCAGGTAGAAGGAATAATATATGGAAGTTTCAAAGCACATGCTTGTTTGCCTTGTATGCATATGGCTTATCATTGCCAAAAATCAATTGGTTTTGTCCGATATTCAGCGGGCACTTCCCAACGATGTCGTTGAAAAATATAAGGAATGCCAAGCCCGAGAAGCTGTAATTCAAGCGAAACTTGAAAACTTGTTTTATTGTCCATTTTGCAGTATTCCTTGTGAAGTAGACAAATGCGTATAAGTTTTTGACTGTCCAAACCCTAAATGTTTAATGGTTTCATGTATCCAATGCAAGGAGCCGAGTCAACTACCTTCACCGTGTGAAGAGAATGCGAAAACATCTGAGACTGCTACTCGTAAGATGAAGGCACAAGGCCCGGAGGTAGAATTATAGAGCAGAGACACACACAGAATACAAGAGAATGTAAAACAAAACAGAAATGAACCCGCGCTCTAAACTTTTCATTAAACAAAAACATTTATATCAGTTACATTTCGGTTGACGGAAAATATCTTATCTGATGTGCTTATGACCGAAAAATCCATTCAAAATGGACTTGAAATGTGATCACAAAATTCAGTAAAATTTTTGCATTCCATGAGGTGCCAGCAAGCCTCAGAAGTTAAAGCTGCGTACTGTAGGTAGCTCGTTGTTCTATCAGCCATAACTATGTCTTAATGACTGGGGGAGGCTCAAGAAATGAGCTAGCGATCAAATTAATTACCAACACTCCCCCTTAATTTTATCGCCATACAACTTTATACACATTTACATACACCTAAATTCTGTCTATGAAACTCAAAAACATCTTTTGCCAATGGCTTTGTAAATACATCTGCAAGCTGCTCATTGGACTTACAAAATTCAAGACAAATCTATTTACCATTTACCAGTTCTCTTATTAAATGAAATTTGGTATCTATATGCTTGCTTCTTTTGTGAAAAACATGATTTTTTGAAAGTGCAATTGCAGATTTGTCGTCACAGAAAATTTCTGTAGGCTGATTTTGCGCATGCTGCAAATCTGAGAGTATCCTTCTCATCCACATAGATTCACAAGCAGTTGAAGTAGCTGCTACATATTCAGCTTCAGCTGAAGAAAGAGTAACAATCTGTTGCTTCTTTGAAGACCAAGAAATTGCCCCTGAACCAAGGTTGAACACATATCCAGATGTGCTCTTTCTATCATCTTGACTTCCTGCAAAATCACTGTCAGTAAAACCAATCAATTTAAATTCTGAATTTGACGAATACAATATACCATATTCTGCAGTGCATACTTGAAGAGGCAATGTCTCTTTGATGTCTCCATTGGTGCATTGAGTGAACCTGAGTCTTATGAAGAGAAGATTGATTGGCTAAATAATTGTGATAGAGCTTATGGAATTATGTGTTTGGGAATGTCTCCAAATATATATCATCTCATAGATTCTACTGAATATCCATTTGAGCTTTGGAAAATTTTGGACAAAGCTTTTGGTTTGCAGGAAATTGAAGATGAAGCATGGAGCGAACCTAGCATCTTCTCATATTCTCTCTCTCAAGATTTCTTGGCATCTACATTATCTGATGAAGTTGATCATGATGAAGAAGTTTCTCATACAGTTCATGTTGCTGCTGCCCTCTTTCATTCAAATGCTTCCTCCTTCAATGAAGAAGCAAATATTGAAGAGCCATCTTTTTCTGTGTCTCTTGAAGGTGATTTTTCTTCTTGTGATACTATTGATGAAAAAGAAGTAACATATGGAGCTACTGCTGATATTGATTATGATCCTATAACCCATTCATTTTTCTCTCAATCTCCTATCTTAGATTCTGAGATCTATGTGCCAAATCCTTCACACCTCTTGCTTACCTCTCTCATTGATGGTGCACAACCCAGTGACTTCCAGGATATTTGCTTTGCCACATCAAGCCTTATTTGTGTCATACCACTTACCTTACTTGATCTCATGTGCTTCAGCATATCCTTCTTTGTTCTTGGCATCAATACTCAGAGCCTTCTTGAAGATTGTGAACATCTCATTCTTCCCATCCATCATTCAGATTTTTACACTTATCAGTTTTTTCCAGTTGCTCATAATTTTCCTAGTCTAGCCCTATATCCTCATGGAGCCATTGAAGAATTTGTCCTTGCTGTTCCATATGTTAATATTTCTGATATATCAGAGTTTTATCAGCCTCATATCAGATCTATACATGTGCTACATCATATTGGAAGATTGACATGTGATTCACATCACAATTTTGCAGCTATTCAGGGAATTGGGTGTGAAATAAATTGTCTTAATTTTTGTACTCTTTGGAAAGGAGTATGCACAGATCTCTTTTCCATTTTAGATTATGTTTTCATATCAGAGTTTGACAGCAGAAAGAAGCATCCAGATAATGCTCCTACTTCATCAGTTGATGAGATACAAGGAGTCTCTCCTCTTCCTTCTTGCAGGTTCTACACTCCAACGCATGATCATGGAGTTCATGATTTCTTCAGCAAGTCCTTCATCCAAAATCAATTCATTCAGATCATTAAAGTGAAGATGAAGATATGTTGAATACATATTTCAAAATTATGTGCCTTGTCCTATCTTGAGGGAGGATTTTCCCCATGTGGTTTTTCCTCTTTCCTCACTTTTCTGGACATAATAATTGTTAAAGGGTGACCATAGCCTTGTTGCTGGGCCCTATATGCATCCATATGCATCCTTATTTTTTGTCATACCATCATAAAGTCAGAATTATAGGGGGTTGTTGGAATATATTAAACCCACTCACAACTTAGGATAAAATAATTAATCATTATTTGATTAATTATTCACCCACTAGCTTAATTAGTTGGCATCCACTTGCACCTTAAATTCAATACATGCCATCCATATCCTAGGAATTATTTATTTCTGATTCTGGGTTCATCTAGAATTAGTATACATGACCTTATAGTAGATTCTTCTTTTTTATTCTTTTTCTACTTTTTTCTGCTTTTTCCTGCTTTTCTATGTATAAGATAAAAGCTAGTCAACTAGGAAACTGGGAGCTTTTGTTTCCAACCCATCCTCCATTAGTTTTTCTCCATTTTCTAGGATTAGAATGTTATTTCCATCTCCTTGACAACTCACTAATGCTTTTTCCAGCTCGTGAGGTCCTTGATAGATTTAGCAAGTGCTTTATCCACCTATGGGGGTTTGCTATATTTTGGTAAGTCAGCCTTTTTGAGCTTTATGAGTTTTTTCCATACAATTAAACTTTCCTATGAGGGAAGATCTATTTATGTACACTATTATTCATAATTATTCAATGGAAGGATACACACCAATATTCATCTCTTCATTCATGCGATTCAGTCTCTTTTCTTCTCTCTTATTTTCCTGTGTATGCTTGTGAGAATTCTTAGTAGCAAGATCTATTTCCTGTGCTTCTTCTTAGCATCATTGCACATAGCATTGATCTATTATTTCTACTTGGTATGTTTTAAAGAAACCAATATGGTCTGTTGTTAGTAAGTCATGGTTCTCTCTTAAGACTTGAGTTTTGAATTTTAACGAAATCAATAAATATATTGGTTGTTTGTACCATAGTATGTATTTTTCCCATGACTATTTGGATTATGTTTCTTTGTTGTTTTAAACTTCTTTAGTTCGATTCCTTGTATCTAGATCTTTCACACACTCACTTTAAAATTATGAAATATGTTCAGTAACAAATACCGATATGACATATAGGTAGGCATCACTTTCGTGTTTTCTTGATAAGTTTTCTGCAACCCTATTCTCTTTTCCCTTTTTATACAAAATGTCGAAATCAAAGACTTGGATTTTGCTTACCCATTTCGGTTGTTTTGGATAGATATTTTTTTGAGGTAGCAAATACTATAGGTTGTCATTGTATTTTTTAAAAATAAATGTTTCCCCGTGTTTGTGCCAGAAATTGTTTCCAGGCTGCAAAGAAACAAGCCAACACAATCTCAAATATTGAATCAAACAAAACTAAGGTTTAGGGTTTTGAAAGGTTTTCCTGGTTGTAAAGCTTGGTGATAGAAGGGAATACATTCATAAGCCAAGTAGGAACTAAATCATAAATAAAGAAGAACAGAAATGCATAGTATAATAACCATGTACCAACAGAATATAACCTTGAAGTTCATTCACAACTGACAAGCATTACAAGCATAAAGACTAAACCAGCAATGAATTTGTCAATTATGTAGCTAACCAAGCTAAAAATGAAGCCAAAACACAGAGCGAAGGGTAATATGGATCATATATTTCATAATTATGTTCATCAAATACACATGAGAGTTAAATACTTAGCTCATAAGCAAGTCAAATACCTCCTTAAGCTAGCCAAAAATCGAACCCTTTGTTCTCTTTCTGATCTTCCTAAATACTGTTTTTCAAAATTCAGTTAGGGTCTAAACCCTAACTGTTTTTACCCTACTCATCGATAGGATAATGTCAAAATTGTAATTTACAAAATAAAGTATTTCTAAAAAACATAACAAGTAACTGCCTAACTAACAATACTCAAAGGTCATTAGTAGCTTCTGCCAATAAAGCTATTCCATATAAGGCTTGGACCTTCTTCCTAGCTCTCTGCTGCTCAACTTCCATATCTGTCATCCTTCTTATAAGTTCTTCATTCTGCTGTTGTAAGCTTCTGGCAGTCTGCTTTAATTCTGCACATTGTAAATCTATGCTTCTCTTCCTTTTTAGGGCCTCTTTGGAGACTGTTATAAGTTTTTGGTAATGATCATTTCCTTCTTCTAAGTCCTCCTTGAGTATTCTATTAGCTAGGATTAAACCATCATTTGTTTCTTATATGTACTCCATTTGCTGCTTATACTCTTTGATGGTTCTTTGCAAATTCTCCTTGTCTGAGTCAAAAGCTTTGCCTCCTGATGTATTCTGTAGTTCACTAGGCAGCCATGGGATATTTAGCTTTCTGAAGATGTCCTCATCCTTGGGAAATAGTTCTGAAGAAACACCATGAACACTTGGATTTTCTTGATTATTTGTTTCATCAGGTGCATTTTCATCCAGCAACAACTTATTTTCTAAATAAGAAACTTCCATTTCCTCTTTTTGTTGTTCCTTCAGCATTTCACCTCTTAATTCTAAAAACATAGAAGAAACTTTGGTTTCGGTGAGGCTGGAGTCTTCTATTGTTTTCAATGGTTTCCTTCCTTTGCTTTTACCTTTGCTAGATTCCAGGTTTTCATCTCAAGAAGAAGTATCAAGCATAGTTACCTCTCCTGTGTTCAGCTTAGGGTTTAGTAGCGTTTTCATGTTTAGCCTCAATTTGTTTTTTTGATCTAGTTTTGGGTCTCCAACCCGGGCCAAACTCTCCTACCATCTTTAAACTCTTGCTTTGATGCATGATAGAGGCGATTTCTTTAACCATGATATTATTTTTCTTTGGCATGAATGTCTTACCTTCTTGACTGGAGAACTCCCTATGTGTGCCAACCCTAGTCTCAGCATTAACAGTCACCTCATCTCCTTCCAACAGGTATCCTTCATCTTCAGATAAAATGGTGATTGGGATTCTTTGTTGGAACTTAGTATCTTCTTCCTCTACTGCAACCTTCTCCGTGACAACAATTTTTTCATCTATAACTGCCTCTACTGGTGCTTTAATTTGCACAGGCTGAGTTTCCTTTTCAATAATCAGCAAACCTTTTCCCTTACTGTCTGTCAATTGAAGGCTGCTGAGATTCAATATCTCCCTTTGAAGGTTCTGTCACTTCCTCAATTTTGGTACATTTTTTATCTTCAGACTTGACTTTTTGCCCTAATTTTCTAATTAGGGTTCGTCCCTTATCCACATGCTTTTTGGTAGGCTTTTCTTCTTACTTAATTTGGAACCCAGACCAAAAGAGAAAGTAGTCCCATGTCTTTCGTTCTCTTTGTAGAATAGTGCTGATAATAAGCTTGATCAATCCATGATGGAAGATGGACTGTGTAGTGTGTTCATGATGTTCCTTGATCCTGCTTGAAATTTTCTGCAAACTCTTCAACAAGAAGGGGAGACTCATCCTTGATTCACTAGCCAGGTGCTGTAAGAACCTGAAATGATACTTGAATACAAAAGCATACCTTCCTTCACAGGTAATGTAGCTTTGTAGGACTTTGATGGGCTCCACCCATTCAGCTATGAAATTCTGGATGAGCACTCCTTTGCTCCAGTCTGGAATAATGCCAGGTAAAAGATACCTTTGGGCATTGAAGGTAAAAGGAACCTTTTTGAACCACAACTCTCCTTCATTTCTAACTCCTATTGCTTCAGCCACCAACTCCAAAGTCAACTTAAACTTTAGAGTATCAAATGATACCATGTCTTGGTTATAAAATTGAGCAAATTTATGAGAGACCTCGGTGTTATAGCCATCAATCTTCTTAAAGAAATCCAACCATCCAACATTCTCGAAGCACAACCTGGAAACTTGTAAATCCAATTCAGCTCAGTAGGCTCAGCTCTGTTGGTCTTCCTACTTTTCTTCATTTGCTTTCCTATGGGTGAATGATGTTTCTATGTGATTTTAAGACCCTGTTAATGAACTAACAACCCTTTTTTCTTCAAGTTTTCAGAGTTTTGACAGTCAGTTTTCTTTTGGATTCTCCATGGCTCTTTTCTCTCAATTTCTAACAATCTATTCTATTCTCAATGCAGGAAATATTTTGTACTGAGCTTGGGTAATTTAGGTCAATAGAGTACCAAAAATATTTAACAAAACTGTTGCTAAACTTAACTAACATCCAATATGCTCATCTAAATGCCAGACCACCTCTAGAATACATAGAGACATCTATGTGTTTGTGATTCTACACAAATAGCACCCTTGGCTCCTTCTAATGCCACTAATAAGCTATCTCTTTGCAATAAGGATTTTGCATTAGTTCTCTCAACTGATCGCTTCTTAGATTGAGATTATGATTTTTTAACTAGGGGATGAGATGATATGACATCAATCTTATGTGTGCTGACTTTCTACTTCAACTTGTATTCAGCACAAAATCAATCAGCCTCTAGAACATACTCAGATAAGGTCTGCATGAAATAAACATGCTCAACTAACTCATTGCATTGATTAAAGGTAACAAGTAAATCTATGAAACCCAGGTCGCCATAAATAGTACAGACCTTCACCATACCATATTTGCTGGTCTTGACAGGGAAATTTGTTCAATGTAACCATTGTTTTTCAACTAGTCATTTGCCCAAAACATATAAAACCTTTTATATTGATCTCTCATCGTTGGGAGCTTGTTAACAAAATGAATTTATGTTTTCTTTAATCAATTTAACATAACAAGCCTTAATGGAAAAACCCCCAATTTAGCAGCCACAACCAATTTTACGTTGAATACCTCACTCCCAGCCTGCTGCAGACGTTTAAAATTAATCCTTGTACTATCTGAGTGTCGAATTTAATAGTCTAGGTGTCTTCAAGTCTTCAGTTTGCTTCCAACTGGCGCACTGATAAAACCCTAAATTCCCTCTGCAACTGCAAATTCTAGGTTTTTAGCAATTGTCTTCATTCCACTTCACCTCCAACTTCGTAATGCTTATGTGGAGAATCTCTTTCGCATCAATATCGGCTCGTTCCTCTATCTATCATGATTCGTCGAGCCCTAACTTTTGACTTCCACGATCTCTTTCACGTCCTAGACCACACCTATTTGCATGATTATTTCTGATGAAACACTTATCAAAACTGTTTACACATGTGATTAGTCATCCAGGAATGAAATCATGGAAAAATTTGGCAAAAAAATCGACAAAATTAGCGCCGGCAATATTCTTGTAGCGCTGTAGTGTAAAATTTTACCCGTTGCACTACAAGAATGTTTTAAAATCAAATTTGGCACTTTTTTAGTCATTAATTCCATTTTAAATAAGTTTTATATGGTAAACCTTGCTCTTAGAGTTTATTTGTGAAATACTTAATCAATATATATCCTATAGAACCCTTCAGAACCTAAGAAAACAAACCTAATAAAAACCTTGTTAGAATATAATCCGTTAGGGATTATTGTAAATAAAGAATACGAAGCTGAACAATTACATGTAAGAATATGAATAGGCTGGTCGGAATGTCAACCACCGCCTGAAATGTATAAATGAATGTATTATCATTGGAATGATATTGAATTGGGAGTTATACCTATCAGTGGTATCAGATCTTGGCTATTAGCCATAACTCCTGCCTGCTGCATTTCAGTCCTGGCATTTTGCTTGCCAGTCCATTGCCAGACTGCCTGCTCCAATAGTCTGCCATTTGCATGCATTTCTCTTTGCGAGCCTGCATACATTGATTGTATGCGTTACAATTCCTTCAGGTTGAGTTTGATTGTGCTGTGATAGAGATGGAGGATTGAAAGTCTTTGTGTTGCGATATTGTGCTGCGATAGAGACTCCTCCATTTTTGTGCTGCGATTTTGTTGAGAGTCTTCCACTGTACGTGAAACCCTAATTTTTTAGAACTGTGCATTGGAGCTGCGAATTCCATTTGTCTTTGTGGTATATTTTGTTGTGTATTTGGATGTGTGTTCAGCCATTCCCCATGTTCCCAGTCCTCCCATCCTTCTATGTTTGACAGTTGATGAGAAAGAGAATGCTGTGCATGAATATTGTGGAGTAAACCCTAACTTCTGTGCACAAACCCTAACTTCTATCCATACTTATTCTGTGTGAGTATTATTCTGCGTTGAATGAGTAACTTTTAAGAAGCGAAGAAACTGTTAACAATGGAAGTAGAAATTCTGAAAACGTTATTAAAAGTCCGAGATGTTGAGCCACCCGTAGTAGAGATCAAAAATCAAAGAAAAAAAAGTGGATGAAGTCATAAAAGACAGACTGGAAACTCTGAAGGATTGTTTCTAGGTTTTGATGGCAACACTGGAAAATGCAGAGGGCTCCTTGAAGCACGAAAGATTACGTCCTCTCGAGATGTTACTAGAAAAGGCATCTGCCTATCTTTTCAACGGTGATCTACCTGTTGAATTCGATATGACCGACATTGTTGGTGAGGGTGTGAGTTTATATCTGCGTTGAGTATGGATGTTGAGTGAAGAGACTGTCTGCGTGGTGAACCCAACGTGAAGAGACTGTGTTCACAGCGAGACTTCCTGAGTGAAGAGACTGCCTGCGTGGTGAACCCGACGTGAAGAGACTATGTGGTGAACCTGCGTGGAGACTGTCTGCCGCCTACGTGAAGAGCCTGCGTTGGACATATAATGCTTGCTGGAGATATAATGCTTGTTGAATAATGCTAGTTGGAGATATAATGCTTGCTGGAGATATTATGTGTTGAAGACTGCGTTGGAGATATAATGATTATCACCTGAATTAGTATGTTGAAGAATAATGGATGCAAACTGCTACGGCGTTTGTGACTGTCTTCAGCTAAGGGGAGGTAAAACGTTTTTGTTTGTTGAAATACACAAACCCTAATTCCTATGCATGGATGTGAAAGGAACAGTCGGCAAGTATTTTTTCGTTTATATTGAGTAAAAGGGATCGTGACTAATATATACATGATATATAGAACACTTTGATGGAAGATATATGTTGTTGTGTATGATGTTGTAATCTTGAAATGTATAAACCTAGAATTACTACATTTATTTCTCTGAAGATGCGACTAGAAGAGCACATGCTGTGTGAGGATACTGCTATTGTGAATTGGTGAAAGATTGAAATCCAATGCACACTAAAATAAATTTGGATAATTGAAGTTATCGTTTTCTGGAGTTTAACAAACAAACTTGTGCAGAATTTTTTTGTTTGTTTGCTTGAGAAATATTTATAAAATCTCGTTGGCTAAGCTGTTGTAATATGAATACTATTGGCTGAATATTCACACCATTACCAATTGCATAAAGACCCTGAAGGCTGCGAATTGGTACTGAATTTCCTCTCCCTGAATTGCTGCGAATTGAAGCTGTGATACTGTCATTGTATCACTTTAAAACCTGAAGTTGAGATTGTAAATCACCTTGGTAGAGACTGTAGACCTGCAAGGTTATTATTTTTTCTATTTCTCTTTGTCATATCAAGTTCATTATTGTAAATTACACTAACAGTTGTAAAGATGCAATCTTTGGCATCAATAGTCGGTGCCACTCTCTCTAGCAAAGAGAGAGGTAGAGGAAGAATAAATTTCAGAGGCAGAGGGGGCAGAAACAAAAGATCAGATTTGCAGTGCAAGTGTTGTGGAAAGATTGAGAACACATCAGATCAGTGTTGGGCTTTGTGGGACTCCATCAAATACAAGCGCAACCAAAAGAAATATGATAATAAAAATCAAGATGCTAGTAAATCTTCTGATTCTTGTATTGTTGCACATTGTAATCTTGGAATTAATGAAATGACTTCACTTTCATATTACAAAGATTGTTAGCTGCTTGATACTGGTGCGACATCACACATGACATTTAGAAAAGACTGTTTTGAAGAACTTAATGAATCAATAGATGGAATAGTTTACTTTGTAGATAAGTCAAGTATTAAACCAAAGGGAATGGGCACCATTCGACTGAAGATGCCTGGATTCCCGGATTTCTTGTTGAAGAATGTTCTCTATCTTCCAGAGTTGCAGAGAAGCCTGCTGTCCTTGGTGGAGATTTGACAGCAAGGCCATTCCATCCACATGTTTGATGGAATCGTTGAAATAAGAAATTCCTCTGACAACCAAGTCATCATGACTGGATACGAATATGGGAAGCTGCTGAAGCTAAAGGGTTCATCTGCAAGAGTTCAGAACTATGCCTACCTCTCTCAGCATGGAGAAGGTAATTTGTCATCTAGTTCATTATGGCATGCAAGATTTGGTCATCTAAATTATAACAGTCTTCGTTTGTTGAGAAAGAATGGTGTATTTGGTTTTCCCACCATTCCCAAAGAGAAGAACAAATGTGATGCATGTGTATTAGGGAAACATAGTAAGCTTCCATTCCATGAATCTAATTTCAGAGAAAGTAGGAAATTAGAATTAGTGCATTCTGATTTATGTGGCCCAATGCCAACTCTTTCAGCAAATGGGCATAAGTATTTTATGACATTTGTTGATGACTACTCAAGAATGTGCTGGATTTACTGTTTAAAGACAAAATCAGAAGCATTTCAAACATTCAAAGACTTTCATGCATTGATTGCAAAACAAACACAATAAAAAATTGGTACACTTTGTACTGATAATGGGAAAGAATACACTTCAAATGCTTTTGAATATTATCTTCACCAACATGGAATTGCACATCAAACTACTGTTTCCTACAATCCTCAACAAAATGGTGTAGCAGAAAGAATGAACAGAACCATAATAAATATGGTTCTCTCAATGATGTTTTTCAAAAATGTAAAACTAATGTTTTGGGGTGATGCAGTAAAATGTGCAGCCTATTTGAGAAACAGAAGTCCCTCAAATGCGCTTGATAATAAGACTCCACATGAAATGTGGTTTGGCCATCTCCCTTCAGTCAGGCATCTCAGAGTTTTTGGTTGCACCTGTTATGCCTTGATTCGAAAGGAGCAAAGAAACAAGCTTGGTGCTCAAAGCAAAAAATGCATTTTCCTGGGGTACGAAGAATACTCCAAGGCATATCATCTGTATGATGAGGTAAGCAAGAAATTTGTTATTTCCAAAGATGTCATTTTTCTTGAAACTAATAAAAATGACCAGTCCTTTGAGAGACAGCTTGATCATTTGGAAAATTATCCTCATCCAAAGACATATTCTGAAAATGAATATGAAATTCCAAACCTTGAAGGGGGGATTCCTATTTTGGATCAACCTTTGGAATTTCCATATGAAGCGCCAACTCCCCCGCATGAAGAAGTTCCTGCTACTTCACTTGATCAAGAGGTTCAACTAGATGATGTGATTGAGAGAATTGAAAGACTCTTAATTAATGATGAAGCACCACCAGCTGATCAACCAGGACCATCACGGAAGATTCCAAAATGGGCCACAAAGACACTTGAAAGTGTCCATCAGGATGAAGTTGGAAAGACAGGAACGAGAAGTTCGAAAAGACATGGAGGAGAAGCAGATAATTCAGGTGATGACATGGATGTATCATTTGATTGTGAATTTAATTTATCTGCTAGCTTTGAACCAACTTCCTTTGAATAATCTTCTACTTGAATTGAGTGGAAAGAAGCTATGCAGAATGAGTATCATGCACTCATGAAGAATGGAACTTGGAAGCTGGTTGACCCTCCAGTTGGAACCATTAGAGGAAATTTGGGGTCTAAAATGGGCCTTATAAGAAAATGTGCCAAAATACATTTTTGTGAGTTGGAATTCAACAGCCAATATAATTTCAATAAAATAAGTCAACCATAATGGTTGAATTGACATATTTGTCATTAAAAAAAACTACTTTTTTTGTTCGTATTTTCAACATATCTCATTGTGTTTTTACTCAAATTTCGGTCGGGAGAGCTAGTTGGATGTGGAAATTGATTCTGCATCCAACGAGTACCCACACTGCATACTTTTGACAGACCTCGCTACCCCAAAAACAAGAAATTCCTGAAAAAATGTGATGATGACATCATCATCACATTTTTTCAGGCATTTCTTATTTTTGGGGTAGCGAGGTCTGTCAAAAGTATGCAGTGTGGGTACTCGTTGGATGCGAACTCAAATTCCGCATCCAACGAGCTCTTTCGATCAAAATTTGAGTAAAAACACAGGGAGATATGTCGAAAATACGAACACAAAAAGTAGTTTTTTTCTTTCTTCCTCCAAAATTAATCAATATTATTTTATTATTTTAACTATTATTTTATTATTTTCCTTAGGAGGCCCATTTTAGACCCCAAAATTCCTCTAATGCAAACCAATTGGCTGCAAGTGGGTGTACAAGAACAAATACAGATTACAAGAACAAATACAGATCAGATGACTCACTTGACAAGCACAAAGCGAGGCTTGTAGCAAAAGGCTATGCACAGAAAGAAGGAATTGACTATGAAGAAACATTTTCTCCTACAGCAAAATGGGCTACCATCCGTACCTTACTCTCTTTAGCTGCTCAGAAAGGGTGGAAATTTCATCAAATGGATGTGAAGACTGCTTTCTTGAATGGAGACTTGAAAGAGAATGTCTTCGTGTCTCAGCCAGAAGGCTTTGTTGTGAAAGGAAAAGAAAAAAAGGTATGCAAGCTTGTCAAATCCTTGTATGGCCTAAAACAAGCGCCTCGCGCATGGTATGAAAAGCTAACCAAGCATCTTTTGAATCTAAATTTTGAACATTTTGATCTTGATGATGCAACACTGTTTATAAAGAAAGTTGGAAGATGTGTTGTTTATCTTGTGGTGTACGTAGATGATCTTTTGATGACAGGGAACAATGAGAGCTATATAGCATCCATAAAGAAACATTTGAAAAAGATCTTATAAATGGCAGATATGGGACATCTCCACTATTACTTAGGAATTAAAGTCACTCAACATCCTAAGTATATTTTCCTATCTCAGAAAAAATATATTGGAGAACTGATAAACAAATTTTGCATGACAGAATGCAACCCTATATCTACTCCAATGGAATAGAAAATGAAGCTCACATCAAGCGAAGGAAAAGAATTTGAGGATGTGACCAAGTATCCTTATCTATCTTACAACAACTAGACTAGATATTTCTTATGTTGTTAGCATACTTTCAAGGTTCATGCATAAACCTTGTGAAGGACACTGGTCAGCTGCAAAAAGAGTTCTAAGATACTTGAAGGGGACTCAAGATGTTGGACTCAAGTACTCTAAAGTGGATGACTTCAAACTTATTGGGTACTCAGACTCAAATTTTGATAGCGATAAGGAGACAGGAGTATCAACTTCTGGATACACTATGAGTCTTGGATCAGTAGCTGTCTCATGGAGATCATGCAAACAGTCAGTTCCGACAGATTCAACAACAGAAGAAGAATATGTGGCAACAGCTAAAGCAACGAAAGAAATAGTATGGCTCAGAAAAATACTTGAAGATTTGCAAGAAAAACAATAGGACTCCACACCATTATTGATCGACAATATTTCTGCAATCAAGCTAGCTAAGAATCCTAGATTCCATGATCGAACCAAACACATCAACACAAAGTATCATTTGATTCGACATCATGTAGAGGCCAAGACAGTCCATCTTCGACATTGTTCCACAAATGATCAAATTGCAGACATCTTCACCAAAGCGCTTGGACAAGAAAAGTTTGAAAGATTAAGAAACATGCTCGGACTTACGAACACCCCTTCGGATTAAGAGGGGGATTGTTAGAATATAATCCGTTAGGGATTATTGTAAATAAAGAATAGGAAGCTGAACAGTTACATGTAGGAATATGAATAGGCTGGTCGGAATCTCAACCACCACCTGAAATGTATAAATGAATGCACTAGTATTGGAATGATATTGAATCGGGAGTTATACCTATCAAACCTAAAGGCAAAAATCAAAATTTCACTTTAAACCAAAATTTCATGAAAGTAAGTTAATGAGTAAAATTAAAACAAAAATCACAAGAAAAATATAAAACTGAAGAAAACAAGTTCATGACTTAACACCCCGAACAAATTTTGCTTCCATTTAAAAAGCACATGCATTATTACCAACATTTTCTTATCGTATGTTGATTTTGCTTGCTCACTTGGTTTAAACTTTCACCTTTCGAATGAAATGGGGTGTTTATATTGCATGAGAGCAACTCCTAACCATATCACTTAAGCTTCACACTTAAGGATGAATGTCTTCATAAAATTAGGAGTTTCTAACACTTGTGTGGAAGTCATTAGTGTTTTCAATTGTTCAAAAAAAGTTTTTGCATTCTTATCCCATCTGAAAGCATCCATTTTTATTAGTGATGTTAGGGCTGATACAATTTGGGCATAGTTGCGAACAAATATTATATAATAACTTGTTAGATCCATAAATCCTATTAATGATGTAATTGACTTAAGGAATGACCACTTTGTGATCACCATAATTTTTTTGGGATCGACCTTAATGGCATCAATTGATATGATGTGCCCCAAAATTTGTATTCCTTTTTTTCCTAGAACTACATTTGATTTGTTTGCATAAAATTTGTTCTCTTCTAGAAGCTTCAATATTGTTTCTACATGCTTGAGGTCCAACCTCCAATTTTTACTATAAATAAGGATATCATTAAAAAACATTAGCACATACTTCCTTATGTATGGAAGAAACAAGTAATTCATTACCACTTGAAATGTTGCTGGAGTGTTGGATAATCCGAACAACATCACTCAAAACTCTTATAAACCTTCGTGGATGACAAAAGTTGTTTTGGGGACATTTTGTTCTCGAGTATGGATTGGTAATATTGTTACTTTAAGTATAGCTTAGAAAAATATTTTCCACCATGTAGCTCATTGAGCAGTTCACTAATAAAGGGGATGATGAATTTATCCTTTATGGTGACTTTGTTTAACACTCAAAAATCAATGCAAAGTCTATACTGTCCATATTTTTCTCTAATGAGTATGATTGGTGGAGATAAAGGACCCTTACTACGTGTTATTATTCCATCATCTAATTATTCTTGTACCAAATGCTCGATCTCTTACATGTTCGTGTCAAATTATCTATATTATTTTTTTTCTGATTGGAGTACATCCTGGCATCAACTCAATGAAGTGATCCCTAGAACATGGGGGAAGGAGACCATGAAGAGGGATTTGGAAGATTTTAGTATGTTCCCACAGGATTTGTTCTAAGTCATGTGGGTCAGTATATTGTCTTTCATGAGATGTTCCTTCCATGGAATAGCAGTGTAAGAATAAGGATTGAGCTCCTTTTTTATCATTTTTTCCATTTTATAGGATGAGACAATTTGGGGAGCAGGAAATTAATATTGTAACTATTATATTTCCTCTCATATTTATAGAAATTTATAAATTGTTCTCATAATTTTAATCTAATTGTCTCTAACGTTTCCAACCATTGTGTACCTAAAATAATGTCAACCCCTCCGATTGCCATAAAATACATTGGCAATCTTAGTGTGTAGTCCTTTTATGTATTTCTACTTTATGGAATTTCCTGTCACATGGTGTGGCCTTATTCCCTATTATCGATACTTGGAAGTTGGCAGTAGGGTAGATGAATATGTTTAAATTTTTTGCTACCCTAGGGTCTATGAAGTTGTCTATAATCCAACTATCAATCAACACTGTCACCTTTGTTCCTTTGATATCGCCAAACAATTTTAGGGTTTGGGGTTGAGAGATACCTATCATTGTAGCCACTCATAGCATTGGTGTGATGTTGGCCTCCTCCTCTCCACTCTCATCACTATCTGACTATCTCAAAAGAAGGTGTGTTGTTGGATTCGTCATCATTATCATCACTCGTATTACTTTTTTGAAGAAGAATATATCCTTATTTTTTCACTTATTCCCTGGGCATCAATTAGGGGCATTACACTTATGAGATGGATTCTCATCCTTTCTCCCATTGTATCTTATGGGGGATGGTATATAAACCAACACACATTGTGTTTTTTACTTCTCTTGAATTAATGCTTCTTTTTGGCTGTATTGTTCCACGTCTTTGAAGTCTAATAATTTTATCTCACTTTGAATACATTATTTCAGCCAACCAATGTTGATTCGTAGTAGTCATTCTTCAGTTATATCTTAGACATAAGTGGCAAGTACCAATAGATTTATTAAATATTCCTCCATGGTTCCTTCTCGTTGTAAACGAGTGAGTTTGTTGTAGAGCTCAATTTCTTCCATGTCTTGAAATCGTTTAAATTTTTTTTTCTTAAAAGTGTCGCAATCTCTAACTAGTCTTCCTCCCTTCATTGTTGAGTCCCACCATAATAACCAATCATAATTTGTTTTATCCATGTACATTTCTGCAACACTCAATTTGTCATCATCGCCATATATATTGCACATTTCAGAATATTTTTTTGATTTTGTTGATCAATCGAATATCGTCTTGATTATTTTCTCCATAGAACCTTGGTAAGTTGATTTTGACCCTATGAATGAAGTAGTACGTTCGGAGCATATATGAGCTATTGCTTGATTTAACGTGGTCCCTCAGTCAGAGAATTTTGAGCTTTAGGTCATGGATTCCCTCATCTTTTTGCTCAAGATTTTCTAGTATCTTTCAAAATGGATCATATCATGAATTTATCGATGCACCTTTGTTCTCTAGAGGGATTCTCTGAATATTTCTTGTATTCATCTTGTTTAAATTTGGATTTTAACTATTAAAATATTACTTGTAATTATAATAATTTATTATAAAAAAATAATAATTTTATTACAAATTTAAATAGTTTGTAAGGTTTCCAAAAGATTTTAATAATAATTAATAATCATTATAATAGTAATATTATAATTTTTTTTTAAATGCATGGATTTGGGTTTAAAACCGTAGAGTGGATTGTTGAGTGTGGTGACGTGAAAGGAATTGAGCGTGGATGTGTTGAATGGAGATATGAGCAAATAAATGGAGGAGTATGTAGCGTAGTGAGTTGTGGAGAGATGTGTGAATATGAGAGGGTTGTGTGTGAGAAAATGGAGAGAGGATGATGCATAAGATGAATGAAGGATAATGGTGATGATGAAGGGGATGGTGGGAAGGACATAGGGGTGTGGAAGGTTCTAGGTAAGTGACACAAACACCATAGAAACATGAAGGTGGTAGGTAAGCAACACGAAGAATAGAGAAACAAGTTGAGGTGGAGTGAAACATAAACATGAATAAATCTTGATATCCACCTCTGATCCTTGGTATGGGGATATTCTTATATATCTCAAGACTTTGAAGTATCCTGTAGCTTCCTCAAGAGAGGAACGACGTAAATTACACCTTCATGCCAAGAACTACCTCATTATAGGAGATACATTATATCGACGAGGGGTAGATTCCATTTTGCGTCGTTTCCTTACTCATGAGGAACTGGAATTTTTCCTAAATGATTCCCATAGCAGAGCGTGTGGGGGTCATTTATCTAAGTTAGCAATGGCCCAAAAGATATTGTGTGCCGGTTATTTCTGGCCCACGATCTTTAAAGATTGTGTGGAAGCAGTGAAGCACTATCATCCGTGTCAGCTTTACACCAGGAAAATGCGGTCACATCCTGCTCTGTTATTTCCCATTGTCTCGATAGGCCCCTTCATGAAATGGGGGATTGATTACATGACATGCAACCCAGCCTCGGGTGGGGGGCATAAATACATCATTGTCGCTGTTGACTATTTTACAAAATGGGCAGAGGCAATGCCTACTTTCAAATTTGACGGGGAAATAACAACTTTCTTTGTATTCAATCATATTATTGCACAGTTTGGTATACCCAAAGTGATTTTCACTGACCATGGTAGTCATTTTCAAAATGACATGATGATGGAACTGACTGCCATGCTCGGATTCAAACAAGAACATTCTTCTCCATACTATCCACAAGCAAACGGTTATGTTTAGGCTGTCAACAAAACTTTAACAACTATCCTTAAATGTACAATTGATGCAGCCCGCTCTAACTAGCACATCATGTTATATCATTCTCTTTGGGCCTACCGAACTAACGTAAAGACTGCTACGGGTTTCTCCCCTTTCCAGCTCGTCCATGGAGTGGAAGCAGTTACTCCGATTGAATGTGAAATCCTATCTCTAAAGATATCCATTCATGTGTTACCTGATACGACTGAGCTTGAGGAACGTCTGGTACATTTAGAACACCTTCATGAACAGTGTAGAGATGCGCTGACTGCTAATCAGGCTCATAAAAATAGGGTTAAAAATTAGTATGATAAATCGGTCAAACCTAGGGTTTTCTCTAAGGGGGAACTTGTCTTGCCTTGGGACCAAGATAAAGAACCTCTGGGGGCAGGAAAATTCAAGGCTATGTGGTTAGGACCCTATGTCGTGTCGAAAGTATTGAGTAAGGGCGCATATGAGTTAGTTGATTTTGATGGGAATAAGCTGCCTAAGCTTAGAAATGGGCTCTACCTAAAAAAGTACTATGCTTAGGATTAGCACTTTTTTTTGTATTTTTATTGTATGTATTTTTTTATGTACATTGGCTTGTCAGTTTTGTTTTTTATATTATCTGCTGGTTGTTGTAGATGTCTACTGAATGGTATATAGGGTTCACTGATGGCGCCATCCGTCACACTTATAACCTAGCTTCGGTAGCATGGGTTATTTATTCTCCCTCAGGACAGCTTGTTGCTGCGGTAGGCGCTTGTTTAGGTCCTGCTTCTAATAATGTTGTTGAGTATAGGGCTATAATTGAGCTCCTATGGGATGCTTTGTCATGTGGCATCACCCAGCTTGAGGTCTGTTTGGACTCTCAGTTGGTCGTTTCCCAGCTCAATCGAACTTATTAGGTACGAAATCCTATTTTATTACGTCAGTTCATGCAAAATCGTTTATTGGAAAGACATTTTGAGGTTATTACTTTCAATAATATTCCACGAAATCAGAATTCATTGACTGATGCATATGCTAATTACATTTTAGATTGGCATCTCACACACATTTTATAAAGATATACAGCAAAGATATGAAAAACATTTGTAAATAAACTGACAACAAACACCAATATATATATATATATATATGTAAAATATTTGTCCATAGATAGGTCAAGTCTTATCCTTGGATCTTGTCATATACAAAATGTACAAACAAGTGGATCATAGTCCATCAAAATGTCCTAGAACTAAGCAGGACCGCCCTGGTCACTAGGACCTCCTTGGTCCCCATGGTCCCTCTGCACTCTGTCTTCCTCAGCCTCCTCAGCTTTAGCAGCCTCCACCGCCTCTATATATATGAGCACTACTCTAACCACTTGTCTGAAAAGACATAGCCAAACCGGTGGAACTCCAACCATGAACTCTTGCATGGCTATCAGGATATGCTCTATCCCCAAGGTCGGTACTCGTTGGGTCAGCCTGGCTAGCTTCCCCTCTAGAACCTTGATCAATCCTGGATCCTTGCCTTCGATAGGACGAACAAACACGTGACCGTGCCCTTTAGGGCGGACCGGTCCAATATCTGCATTTTGACACATTTATAGGATTCATACTTGTACATATGTATATATCTATCATTTTAAAATTCATAAAAATTTGAAAAATGATAAAAATTAAAAATTATTTACCTAGCTCTCCCCATGCTCCTCCTAGAGGGAGGACAAGGTCGGGGTCACCTCGGAAGTCCATCCCAACATATGGAAACTGCTCCAGTGCCGGTAGCTTTCGTTCCCACCAGGTATAGAAATCATCATCATATACGCTATGGACTAAGTCTCCTCCTCCTTGACGAAGGAAGATGTCTCCCCACCTGATCAGCCTAGGCTGACATGGAGATCTGATCGCTAGAGGTATGGCAGGGCTCAATGCTGGTACTCTCTCTTGAAGAAGGCCACTAATATGCTTGCATAGCCAAAGTTCTTGCATTTTCCTCTCTTGCAGTCAGATAGTTGTCTCCTCATGATTGGAACAACTCTCGAACACCAATCATAGAGAGCACCTCGAAAACAGTCAACTACCAGCCTCATTTGGTTCCTTGTGGCCAAATGTAAAGATGAGGATCCTGATATTCTCACGATGGTGCTAGTAAGTACCTGTAGCATAAAATCTCGGATATGTGCAACAAGAATGCAGCTTCCTCTCTTTTGATTACCCAGTATACAAAACTCATATATAGTTTTGGACACTTAAGGGGTCACTGCCCTTTCCAATGCCCTCTAAGTTCACTGGTGCCCCTCGTTGTGACAGATCGGTTATGAAATATATGTCTTCAGTGGTAATCTCCAAGGTTTCACCCTGTATGTTGAACATCCCCAAGTCATGATCCCAATAATTTACCATGAATTCTAGTATGCAGACATTCGCCCACATGGGTGATGTACAAAATAATTTCAGTAGCCCACTGGTTCGTAATGCCTGTATAGTGGGCACACTTTGGAGCGCTGCTTGGTCCATTATTTCGTGCTCCCTTTCACTCCATTCTAGAACCATATTTTTCCTAGCAAAAACAAGTAATTTGAATCAATAATTCCATATCAAAATTCATAAATTTTTGACTATTATTAGCCTTTTCTCCTCCACACAGTACACGCGACTGTCTTGTTAGACATGTCGCATACTGTACGCGACTGTCTAAATAGGAAACTCGCATACAGAACACGTGTACGTGAATTTTCATATAGGCAACCCACATACGCGTCGTGCTAAAGTTTAGGATGCTTTTAAATATGGAATTCAGACTCAAATTTAACAATTGCTTGGATCAAAATGAAGAGCTCAGGTTGTAGGCTTACCTACAACTGACGGATTTCGATTTCGTTGGTTCAATTGTCCACAATGATCGAAAGAAGGTAGAAGGTATAACTTGCTTTTTATGGCTCAAAAGTTCAAAAGGTGAGTTTGTTTTGATTTTTCAACTATTTATAGCAATTATACTTCTTTAAGTGGGTCTTTTTCTATAGTTTGAATTGTCAATCAACTAATACCATGTTTATTTGTGCCTTCGAACAGGTTTTTCACTACTACAAAATGTTGTTGCTCCAATAGGGTGGTTTTGTCATTTCCAATACATTTTTGGCATCTTTATTCAATCCAAATTAACCTTAGTATTCAACATTTTGCCATGGACTATGGTATTCTAAGCCATTAGTTCCCTGTTTTTACCATTGTTCTTCCCTGGATAGGACCCTTTTTCATGAGTATCCTTCTTATATGCTCATGTCATCCTCTGGTGCTTATGCCGCAACTGTTTCAGGTTCAGGGGTATCCTCTTAGCTATTTTTCATGCCAAATAGAGCTTCGTTTGAATCTCTTTTTACAAGCTATCCCTTTATAGGACTCCCCACCCTTATGGAGTTTCTTTAGGACCAGGTCTAGCTCCTTCAAAATAGACTTGACTGACGATTTAACTCGTCCTTTCTGTTGATGTATATGTAACTTCGGAATGTATTATTATATGTATTTTATATATTGTAACCCGATGTTTATTCCAGGATGTTTCTATTATATATTTGAGTCATATTCTCTTACCCCGATGTTCCGATTGGGAGGATTATTAATGTAAACAAGTCTTGTCAAGTCATTAGGTAAGTCCCCATAGTTTCGGGCCACTTGGGTTATTATACACTAATTAAGGTGTAGGCTCAAGTAAGTAATTGTAAGTTAAGCCTACATGGTTGAGTGCACTTCAAGTCAACGGAATAATATAAATAGAGAGTGAGAGTCTCTCTATTTATCACTTGTGAATTACATCACTTTCTCTCTCAAGTGTGGCGCACCTTTGGAGAAGGAAATACTTTGGCTTGACAGAAGCCAGAAGGATGCTGTTGTGTTGGGAGGTCATCTTACTGTTTTGGGTTTCACATCTTGTGGTGATACTATCTTAGAGGAATTTGAGGGTTTTTCTCCATTTATGGTCTCCCCTGTCAAAACTCTTTGTGTCTCTTGTCTCTTGTGATGTGCTTATGTGATTGCTGTGCTTGTTATTCTCTCAGTGAAAAGATCTTAACATAATGCTAGCTTAAAATGTTGAAAAACTAACATGGTATCAGAGCTAACCTGAGAAGAAGACATTGTGCAGCTACAGGAACTAGGGATTCCTATTTTGTGGATCTTTCTCCATATATTTTCAGCAAAAGTATGCTAGGATGACTCTCCATTGAAGGGTGCATTTTTCTGTCAATGCGGAATTCAATTTCAAGCATTTTCAGTTTCGATGTGGAAATTAGGGATTTCTACAGAAGAGGAATTTTTGAGTGAGACCAGCATAGGATTTTTATCCTCATCAAAACCTAAGTTTAGAGACCTGGATCAAGAAATTTGGTTGGGTAAATCTCTGGGAAATTCAAACCCTAGTTTGACCCCTAGCTAGAGAATCCCTAAATACTAAAACTGCTAAGTTTTGGTACAGTCGCTATATTCTGATATTGGTGAAGTCTCAGAATCTGAAAATATCAGGGGCCAAAGCTAAAATCATGATGAATCCTTTGTCCAAAAATCAGACTCAGATTCGCTGTATTCTGGGAGATATGATCTCTCAAAGTTACGGTTCTATCCTCTTCCAGAAATCATCCATAAACAGGTCATCTGGGGAGATATGCTATATCTTGTGCTACATAGGTCCAAATGGAATTCCTGAAGATTTTCCATAAAGGGAATGGAATTTAATTTCTTTGGTCTAAATATCAGACTCAAAAGATGAACCAGTGACACGTGGCATGCCGTACAAATTCACTTTTCTGAACAGTCCTGTAACAGGTCACCTTGGGAAAAGGATCATAAATCCAACATTATGAAACCAATTCTGATAAAACCTGTGGTGGTGGATCTGGGACATACGAGGTTACATTAGTGATAAATTTTAGACACTGAGGATCAGTAATTTAGGAGATATCACAGAAACAGTAACAGGCATTTCTGCAGAAGAAATCAGAAAATTAGGGCTTCCTGTTTCAGGAGCTTCCCTCCACTGTTTTCAGAAAAGGAGTAGATTCGACAGCTCCATTTGAAGAGATCTATCTGTTCATTCAATCAGATCTGAAAGATTCCAAGTTTTTAAAATTAGGGTTTCTGTGACAAACCCTAGATCAGCAAACTCCAGGACAAGGACGGACACCTCAAATCGGTAAGATCTAATCCTTTGCTATTTTCATTTGAGGTTCTCATTTCAATATGATATATCACATCAGCTTGGTGACAAGCTTGGGGAAGTTGACAACTTCCAAGCATGGAAGTATATGATCTCTCTGAAGAAAATAGATTGGACACCTACATGAGTATAGAGATTCAAGTTCCAGAGGGAGATGAGGCTAGAAACCTTTCACAAGAAAAACATGGTCAAGGCCAAGAAGATCATGGTTGATTCAGTCATGGATCAAATTGTACTACAAGTGCCTCCCTAAATACACCAAAGATGTTTTGATTCCTTGACCAAGCTATTTGAAGGAAAGAATAGAAATCAGAACATGACCTTAAGAAACTAGTTGAAGGATG
>LPNX010950377.1:274904-293508 GCA_001517045.1 Pseudotsuga menziesii | reverse complement strand
TCATGATATTGTTGTGTTATGCATTTGTTTATATTTAGTTGATGTATTATGCATGATAGGATGTTTGCATTAATGACGGTATACTACTAATATGCATGTGATAGGTAAGTAGCTCATGGTGCTATACAAATTCTCCATTGCTACTTATCTAAAATGAAACCTCTTTGCTGACATATTGGATTAGTGCACAATCTCAATGTTGTCCTGGTAGAGATGGAAGGAATCTAGAAAGTTTCAGTGAGATATGGATGAATGTTGTATTGGCTAAAGTAGTTGCATGATCATATATTTATGTATAAGTATTTGCGAGTATGAATATTCCATATGAAATGTTATAACCATACAAATGTATTTGACTTGTAGGAAAAACCGCATACATAATCACCTACAAGAAAAGAAGAATGAAGACTTGTTCCGAAGATAAAGGGACGACATTTCAAAATGAAGAATAATATGACGAGTGCAGTGACATCATTGATGCAAAACCTTCCAGCCACCAAGAAGAAAGGGAATACTAGTTCAAGAAGAATGACGTCAGGGTGCAGTATCAAGACCTGAAGAGAACTTCATAGTTCCATCATGCAGTAGATGGAAAGATCGTGGGATACAAAGCAATGTTATAACCATACAAATGTATTTGACTTGTAGGAAAGACCGCATACATAATCACCTACAAGAAAAGAAGAATGAAGACTTGTTCCGAAGAGAAAGTGACGACATTTCAAAATGAAGAATAATATGACGAGTGCAGTGACATCATTGATGCAAAACCTTCCAGCCACCAAGAAGAAAGGGAAGACTAGTTCAAGAAGAATGATGTCAGGGTGCAGTATCGAGACCTGAAGAGAAGTTCATAGTTCCATCATGCAGTAGATGGAAACATTGTGGGATACAAAGCAAGATTCGTAGCATGAGGCTTCTCACGAAAGCAAGGCCTAGACTACGAAGAGAGATTTGCAGCTAGTAAGAGTTTAAACACATACATGATGAGCCTGATGAAGATCTTAACCTTTGCTACAAGGTAGAAGATGCAAGTCTATACACTAGATGGATACATAGAATACTAGTAGCATAGGAAGCTACTTGTCACTCCGGTACAGAATGTTTCAGTGCATAGAGTACAGAAGACAGAGAGAGTATGATGCTCCGCTTCAAAGGGAGTGACTACAGAATATCTTGAGGTTTGACATGATACGACAGGATGGGCATATTACTGATGACTCTAGGCTTTACTGAGAGTAAAGTGGATTCCAACCTTTTCATTAAGGTTGAAGGCAGAATACCAATGATGCTCCTGTTATGTGTCGATGCATTACTTCTAGGTATGGAGGTGTGGCAGAGTACAGATGGAATCTTCCTTGGACAAGGGAAGTATGCAGTAGAGATCCTGAATAGGTTCAGGATAATGGACTGCATGACCACACCTATGGCATTGAACATGAAGCTATTAAGTGATGCTTCATTAGATACGGTTGATGCTACGATGTATCATCAGATGATTGGTTCATTGATGTACCTGATGAACACGAGACTAGACATTTGCTTTGCTATGAACACCTTGAGCCAGTACTTGACAGATCCAAGAAGTGTTCACTTGACAGCTACAAAGCATATTCTGAGGTACCTGAACGGTACAATTGATTATGGGCTCAAGTACGATGTGAATCAGAAGATTAACCTGGAGGGTTATGTTGATTCAGATTGGGCAGGCAGTGCCATCGACAGGAAGAGTACTTCAGGATGTTGCTTCAGTATGGGATCAAGTGTGATCTCTTGGTTTAGCAAGAAGCAATCCTGTGTGGCACTGAGTACAGCTAAAGCAGAGTATGTCGCAGCTCGTTCAGCTAGTTGTGAGGCAGTATGGCTACGAAATCTATTGTCTGATATATTTGATCTCCAGTTAGATGTAAGGGCTGAGCCATTCTATCATGGTGAGAGGATTCAGTTCCTTCCATGTCAGATATGAGTGCTAATGTTCCATAGCCATTCTGACGAGTAGGTCAGATGTAAGGGCTGAGCCATTCTGTCATGGTGAGAGGATTTAGTTCCTTCCATGTCAGATATGAGTGCTAATGTTCCATAGCCATTCTGATGAGTAGGTCACATGTAAGGGCTGAGCCATTCTGTCATGGTGAGAGGATTCAGTTCCTTCCATGTCAGATATGAGTGCTAACTGCCATTTTGGGAATACCTGGTCAGTTACCAGGAACACTCAGTCAGGGACTGAGAGAGCCATTCTGACGAGCAGGTCAGATGTAAGGGCTGAGCCATTCTGATCATGGCTAAAGGATTAAGTTCCTCCCATGGCAGATGTGAGTGCTGGCCATTATTTTGAGTAGGACATATGTAAGGGCTACCGCCATTCTGACGAGCAGGTCAGATATAAGGGTAGATCCATTCTGTTCATGGCTAAAGGATTAAGTTCCTCTCATGGCAGATGTGAGTGCTGGCCATTATGTCGAGTAGGACATATGTAAGGGCTACCGCCATTCTGACAAGCAGGTTAGATATAAGGGCAGAGCCACTCTGTTCATGGCTAAAGGATTACGTTCCTCCCATGGCAGATGTGAGTGCTGGCCATTATGTTGAGTAGGACATATGTAAGGGCTAACGCCATTCTGGCGAGCAGATCAGATTTAAGGGCAGAGCCATTCTGTTCATGGCTAAAGGATTTAGTTCCTTCCATGTCAGATGTGAGTGCTGGCCATTCTGTCGAGTAGGACAGATGTAAGGGCTACTGCCACTCTCCAAGAGAGTGGAGGCACCTGGTCCATTACCAGGTAGCTCAGTCTAGGACTGGGGGCCATTCTGACAAGGGTGTAGGATTCAGTTCCTACCAGGTCAGATGTGAGTGCATGCCCTTCTAACGAGTAGGTTAGATGTAAGTGCTGAAATCTCTCATCACTGTGATAGGATGTGTTCTTGTCTGGATGGGAGTCTTCCATCACTCTGATAGGATGTGTTCTTGTCTGGATGGATGTGCCTTTCTGACGAGTAGGTCAGATGTAAGTGCTAAAATCTCTCATCACTGTGATAGGATGTGTTCTTGTCTGGATGGGAGTCTTCCATCACTGTGATAGGATGTGTTCCTGTCTGGATGGATGTGCCTTTCTGACGAGTAGGTTAGATGTAAGTGCTGAGCCTTTTCACAGATGTTAGTGATGTGATGTCCTATCATGCTGGTGAATGTGAGTGCTAGGCCTTTCTGATGTGATTGTAGTTTACTACATGATCATATGTGAGTGCTGGGCATGCCTTTCTGACGAGCAGGTCAGATGTAAGTGCTGGGTGAAGACCTACATGAGGGTAGGCCTACAACCACCATGAAAAAGGGCTGGCTCTGTAGAACTTCCTATGATGAGATAGTACACACATGATGATGACCAGAGGAGATCCAGATCGAGCTATGATCCAGATCCAGTTATGATGACTCCGACAGATCCAGATCCAGCAGTGATGATCCAGATCGAGTGATGATCCAGATCCAGTCCAGTGATGATGATCCAGATCGAGTGATGATCTAGATTCAGTGATGATGATCCAAATCGACTGATGATCTAGATCATGTGATGATGTCCTATAATGATCCAGATCGAGAGATGATCTAGATCCAGACGACTTGAAGATGAAGATGACTTGAAGACGAAGAATACTTGATGATAGAGATGACTTGAAGATGAACATGATCCAGTGATACAGAGAAGAAGACCAGTGCTGAAAATTGTGTCGAAAGAATACCTTCCTAGTTAAGAGGGAGTGCTGATGTATATGTAACTTCGGAATGTATTCTTATATGTATTTTATATATTGTAACCCGATGTTTATTCTGGGATGTTTCTATTATGTATTTGAGTCATATTGTCTTACCCCAATGTTCCGATATGGAGGATTATTAATGTAAACAAGTCTTGTCAAGTCATTAGGTAAGTCCCCACAGTTTCGGGGCACTTGGGTTATTATACACTAATTAAGGTGTAGGCTCGAGTAAGTAATTGTAAGTTAAGCCTACATGGTTTAGTGCACTTCAAGTCAACGGAAGAATATAAATAGAGAGTGAGAGTCTCTCTATTTATCACTTGTGAATTACATCACTTGCTCTCTCAAGTGTGGCGCACCTTTGGAGAAGGAAATACTTTGGCTTGACAGAAGACAGAAGGCTGCTGTTGTGTTGGGAGGTCATATTACTGTTTTGGGTTTCACATCTTGTGGTGATACTATCTTAGAGGAAGTTGAGGGGTTTTCTCCATTTATGGTTTCCCCTGTCAAAACTCTTTGTGTCTCTTGTCTCTTGTGATGTGCTTATGTGATCGTTGTGCTTGTTATTCTCTCAGTGAAAAGATCTTAACATAATGCTAGCTTAAAATGTTGAAAAACTAAAACTTTCAAGCTTATTAAGAATATGTGAACGGGCATCGACATTGGTGGTAGGTTATCTCTTTCTCGTACCATGCGGAATAATACGAGAAAGGATCGCTCTCTTTTCTTTTGAATTGAGAAGAGTATTCTTAGGTATAGGTTTATCACTTTTTCGGACCTGAGGGACTAAATTTATGGAAAAGGAACACCCAGTTTCAGCTTAGTTTTCTCTTTTTCGTGCTCTGGACCTAAACATGAAAAAGATTTCAAGTGTACTTTGTGTATTTGTCATGCTTGTTAAACACTTAAGAACAAAGAAACGAGTTTATTGTTGTAAGCCCCATTCCTCGTAATCAAATGGATCTTTCCGAGCGATCTTGATTTCCTTCACACTCGTAAATCTCAAGCTAATTTATGTTGTTCTGGAAGGAGCGTTGGGTAGGTGGTAACTTAACCTTTTTCGGACCTCCTTGACTAAGTACGAAAAAGGTTCACCTTTTCTTCTTCGGAAGTTAAGAGAGTTCTTCTGTGATATATTTTATACTTTTTCAGCCTCAGGAGACTAAATTGGACAAAAAAGGACCCCCTTGGAGTCTTCTTTGGAGTTTTCAAGCTCTCTAAATGTGAAAACACTGGCTGAGCATGTACTAGTTCGGGCTCATTAAATCCATGAATCAGTGACACTATCAAGCATTATTTTCCCATCTCTTCAAGCTTGTTAAAAATGAAGGGGGAACCGAGTTGACTTTCCTGGAGTCATTAAAATTTAACAGGGAAGGTAAGGAAGAAGTTTTCTCTTGTTTTCAGTAATGGCATCATGTCATCCTTGAACATAGCACTCTTTGTTTTTTGATATCCATGTTTCAGTGTCCACTTTTGTTCAACTATTACATTGAGTTTATTACTCCTCCTCTTATCCATTATACCTAGGGAATCTGATCATGTCTCCTACATGATAGGTAGGTCTAGTTGTTTTATCTATAAGTTATACGCTGCCTTGGGTCATCTCTGTGTTGTGCTCATTGTTCAAGGACTCTACCCAATATCTGATCTATAACCTGATTCCATCATTGTTATATCTATTATCTATTGTGTCTCCTTTCTTTTGCCCAGTTTCTAGTCACTCTTGTGATCCGTTGGAGGATCTATTGCCTTCCTTATCTCAGCATGGTTCCGTTTCAATACTTCCTAATGACAAAGACCTAGAGTTTTGATGATCGTACCTTAGGATTCACTTTCATCATTGGTGAAATCCTTTGCTTCAATTGTCGATTATTCCCTATTGATTGACAAACTATTGAATCCTTTCCATGTTCTACTTCAACTTACCCTTATTCACATGGCTTGGATTGTACTGGTTCTTTGGGATCCTTTATGAAGACCTTAGTTCCTTACATATGTACTAAGTTGCACAAGATTATGTTCTATTCATATACACAGCTTCCAGATCTTTGAAGACTCATCATTATTGTATATTGTGTCTTAGATCCACCTTTGTAATATACGTGGTTTTATACCCATATTATATGATGTACTCAAATATTGTAAAGGAGCTAGTGTTCCAGTAAATTGAACATAGCATCCTTTGATATAACTTTGTATATGACATTACTATGTATTTGTTTCAGGTACTCTCTCTGCTCCATTGGATTTTTGAGTTATCCAAAGATAAAGATTATAATGTATTTTGGCCATCGCTTCCCTCTGACCTCACACATTAGGGGGCATCTGTTATCCACCTGAATGGCACCTCTTTGTTCGAGTGCTGACATCCCTCATGTTGGCACACAGAAGGACATCTATGGATTGAGGGTTGCCCAAAACACTATAGATGGGCTTATTATGAATTGCATTTTTCATCCATGTAGCTGGTTAGTTTTACCCTTTAGCTATGTCAAGTCATGTACACAACTTTCTATATATGCAACCCACATGTTGTACGTGAGTATCGGTTGTTGCATGTCGCATACAGATGTGTACGCGGGTTACCCTTAGAGCAACTCGTGGGTCATATGCGAGTTGCCAGTATTGATACCCGCGTACATGTCCCTTTGGCATTAACAATAAAAACATGTGATTACTTGAGATTAGTTAAGCACTTAACCTTAATCACCTTAACTGTCTCAACCTCCTCAACCTTCGAAACTACCTTATTTCACCAAGTATAAATACAGGCCTTGGGGAGGGTGTTAAGGAGATACACTTGGAGAGCAAAGTTATGCTGGTGGAGTTTATATAGAAGTATTCGGAGTAGTAACTCAGAATCCTTTGGATGTAGAGGAGTCCTTGTCTCAGGCATTGGGTTTTAATCTGAACTCTTTCATTATTGTTAATAAAGAGAATCCTTCTTCCATATGTGTCTTGAATGTATCTCATATATTGTGGTTTGATAAATATTTATGATTCAGAATCCTGTATATGATTTATCTAACCTGTTTATATATATGAATCATCTTGTCTTTGGAAGATTGACCCTTGACAAGTGAAGGAGAAGCATCCTTGAAGATTTTGGAGGAGAAGCAGAGCAGAAGAGGACAAGCTAGGATCAACTGTTGTGTATCAGGTGAGTCTTTCCCATCCTCCTATTTCCTTTACTGCACTCTGGAGTCGATTGCCTGAAAGTTTATTGAGTATGTTGGTAACCCCAGACCTTCGGTTATAAGGTGTTTATTCATGTACAATAGACACTTTATTGATTGTCATAGGAACAATCTATTGTATATTTCTGGATGATTGTAGACAAAGTGCTGAATTAACAGAGCTGAAAGCATGAGGAATACTTGGCATAGGAATATGTTGGTATATGTTTGGTCATTGGATTATGAAAGTTTTAGATAAAGACATCTTACGCATCCCTGAGTAGCAAAGGACCCATGACCATCTGTGGAGTTAGACTTCAAAACAAACTATGGGCCTCTCCCAACCTTTGCATTGTGAATATACATTGTATGGAAGTACAACTAGTCATATTTTTTTAATCCTAGATTACACCACAAACAACTTTTCTTACTCTGGATTGAATGAAATCCAATTGCATTAATGGATCTTCACACTACAAAGTCTGCCTAGTGTTAGATGACACTTTATTGACTGTCATTGGAACAATATGTTGTATGTTTCTGCATGATTGTAGAGAAAGTGATGAATTAACAGAGATGAAAGCATGAGGAATACTTGGCACACGAATATGCCGGTATACATTTGGTTGTTGGATTGTAATAATTTTAGACAAAGACATCTTAGGAATACCCCTAGTAGCAAAGGTCCCAGGACCATCGGTGGAGTTAGGATTCAAAACTGAGTGTGGGACTCTCCCATGATTACCCAAAAAGAGAGAGGTTGAGTTGAATTTAGTACATTCTGCATCATCCTACTGAAAACATTCTATGTATGCATAACTTAGACCCACTACTAGTGAAAGAGAGAGCAGCGAACATGCTTGGAACCATTCTCTCCAAGATTAACTGAACCCAAAGAGGTAAGTATGTTTGTAATTTCATAGGGGCTAGGAGTTTCCTTTATGCTGTGGCTTAAGGAGTGACATTAGGGAAAGAAAAATGTGCCATGTGTTAACCTGGTATAAAATGGATACAGGACATAGAAATCTCGTTGAGATATGCACATAGGAAGGAACTTTTTTTGGCATCTAGTATTCAGACTTGAGTCTACTTTTAGTCTACTTACAGTACTGAGTACTCTATTACTCAATTATTCATCTGATACACTTAGTTTTCATGAAAATTTTAAGTTCTTTAACCATGTATCCTAACCATGGGTTTTACTTAATACCCAGACATGTATCCTTCTCTCACAAGAATTGATCGTTACTCAAGCTCCAAAGTGAACATGGCCCATCGGCTTGCCATAGAACTCATTTATTGTTGGCATGACTCTATCAAAGATGGTTAAACTTAATCAAGCTGACAAGTCCTCTAGAACTTGATAGTCAATTTTGATCAATAAGTGGTTAAACTTTAGACCAAGTTGGTAAGAATTGGACTAAGAAGGTCAAATTCAGTCAAACATGCCATTGTTTTTGTTTTTATTTGTTATTTCTTATGTAATTTGCAGTTTATAATTTAAATTTGTTGTATGACTGATACTCTGAAAACTAATAGAAGATAGAGTACTCTCTAAAAATATCACAAGTTAGGTATTTATGTTGACCATTAGAAGACAAAAAAATGAAGGGGAAATTTTGTTTGATATAATTCATTTTTTTCTCATGGAATCTACATATAGCTACCCTTTAGCTAAGTGAATGTAGTACAAGGGGCACTTCTATGCCATCAAATTCACCGAATGCTTGCACCTAGCCTTATCCACACCCACTAAAGGAGTTTGAAACCTGGGTATCAGTGTTAATAGAAATTCGAACACCTCAGAACACACATGTGAGCTTATTTTATGTAAGTAATTGCAAACTATACTACGAAAATATTAGCATAATAAAAAATAGTAACTTAAACTTGTATTATGTAATTACAAAATATGTCTCAAAATTCAAGTTTATTAGACGTAAGACCCTAGCTTGTAAACTAATGTGCATATTAAATGTCTATGGCTTCTCTTTCCTATTTAGGAGTGTATGCCTATTTGATGTCTAAATGATAGATGCGACATGGAATGAAATTATAAAATATCTGTCAAAATTCATGTTTATTAGACATAATACCTCAGCTTGTAAACTAATGTGTATATTCTATGTTTAGGGTTTCACTTTCCTATTTATGAGTATATGCCTATTTGATGTCTAAATTATAGATGTGACATGGATTGAAGTTGTCTCTCTTTTTGCAATACTAAATATAATTTCTAGTATGCCAAGATTTTTTCAAGCTTTAACCAAGTGCCGTGCTGATTTTTACACTTTTTTCTTGCCAAATGTTGCTTTCTCCTAGTCATGTGACTCTGTCCAATATACAATAGATGGTGTACATCAATCCCATTCAAATAGGTTACAGAAGTGGCCTAAGATTTCACACCATAGGATAACAAAATTGAGTATTTCTCCTTCAAGGTTGTCAAAAAACCTTTAGCAACCTTAATTCTAGAATCAAAGATTTTTCCATGTAGCCCTTGATTTTTATTACAAGGAAGAATTATAATAAGAAGTGAATGAAATACTAAGTTTACTAAACTCGCAACTTCTATTTTTGGCCTTTTCAACCTATATTTTGTAATGTCTGTTGAAACTTGAAAGCTATATTGCTGAGCTATAAATGAATCTTCAATGGTCTATAGCTTTGAGATATGTTGTTAATCTATTTTGTTTTGAATAAAATATTTATTAGTATGCCTATAAAAGATAGATGATGTGTTAAAACTCTATTAATTTTTGGGCATAAGTGGTACTCGCGTCCTTCATCCCCGTCGAGAAGTGTTGAGAAGACAGTGTAGTATTCGTAGAAGGAGTCGAGGGCATGCACAAGATAGCCCCCATTCTTCAGAATCAACTTCGTGATGAATGCCAAAAGCAGCTAAATGGTTTGTGGATCGGAGAAATGGGGCTAACAAGGAAACATGGGGCACGCTGGATGCGTAAAAAGGGAATCATGATCAAAGGATGATGTTGATCAGAGGGAATATCAATGATGTTAAACCTTTCCACATAGGGAAAATGTCTGACCCAAGCCATTTTGTTTAGATTTGTGAAATAGTTTTAAGAATGGATCCACCCAATGGTCAAGATTGGGACCCAAGAAGATCTATGGCTGAGAATGATCTCGCATCCTAAACTAGAAAGGATGAAAGCAGCAATTCCAGATTGCAAAAAATGATACGTGTCGTTTTGATCGACGGTGCATATGAGAATAGAGGGAGATCGACAGCTATAATTCATTTCATAATTTGGAGTAGCACAGAAAGAAATAGAACCTCGCTTCGCAAAGAGTGGTGGGGTTCGTTTGGATCGACGATTGTGAAGGAAGTCGGTCTTGATCGACGGTTGAGCTGCACATGCATGAGGTAAGGTAAGGCATGACATAAAGAACCCCACATGTCTACCATGTAGATTGTGAAGAATAAGATCTACAATGCAAACTGTTTAGGAAACACACGAAGGTTATGTTGTGTAAAAAACTATAAAGAGGCCCACACAATGTCGCAAAGATTTGTCTTGTCTAAAACCTCGAAGCCATCAAATATCCAACCACATGCAGAGCACCATCCTAGACCAGCTAGGAGATTGTGCTACAGAATAAGGTAAGCCCTTAATACCACGTCAATGTTATTTGAGAATGGGATAAGTAGAAGTGGTTGGGGTGAGAAATGATGTAGAGCCTAAGGCCACAGGTCAGAGGATAGAAGAGATCCTATTAGATGAAAACACTAAGATATTTTATACCATCCTAGTGGGAGAATCTATTGGAACCACCAGATAAAAATTGGAAGCTCTTAAGAACCAAGGTAGAGATACCTGCAGTGTTTTTTACTCTTTCATCCACTTCTTCTCTGTCAACCAAACCCCCCATTTCCCTGAATTTGTTGAATGGTGAGCAGACAATTTCTCTACCACCGAAGGAATTATTATGGATAAATCTAAGTCTAAAATCCTTTTCCCAGTTAAAGCTTATGTCATCCACAAAACCATGGATGTCCCCAATGAATTCACCCATATATCCCAAGACTATTGAGAAGAAGACATTGTATGTTGTTTTAGAGAGTCTACTAAGGAAAGTAAAGAAACCTTCCTGAAGGCCTATTCTAAACCCAAAGGTGAACCCGTCGACCTATCTTACCCTATTGACCTGATCCAATACAACAAAGAAACTCAGTGGTGCATATCCCTGGCTAGTCAGTTCCTAAGTCTAGATACTGACGGATACATCCTAGAGTCATTGCTAAGTCTTTTATTCGTCTTAAGTACTTGTCTGGATGAACCTGAAGTGCTTGGACAATCCAGTAAATCTTGTTTCCTTAAATTTGATGAGTTCTTGGTCAAGAACATCCATTCTCATTTAGTGAACTTCCACGACACTAGAATGTTGACATTCCAATCCTTCTTGCTGAGGATGTTCATAGCTATAATGAGGAGGACCCGCAAGTACTAGAATTAGCAATCACTGCTGATATGGCCACGGATTACTATAAATTCATGAACCAATTGATGGCCAAAATATATGAACTCTTTTTTTAGGAAAGGTTTCCTAGAGTGTTGCCTGGGATGAGGTAATTGGGATGATTTCCCTAATCTTTCCCCAATGGATACTAGCACAGAGCATGACACTGGCTTACAGCTTCCGGGGATAGTTTCTCCCCAAAGAGAGTTGGCTACAGTAGCTGAGATAGTAGGGGAATTCTAGTCATTGGTCATCTATTCGAAAAGTTCGATGAAAAGAGGGGGCCCTGACCCCATGGACACTGAAGAAGTGGACACTGCCAGCATGCCCAAGAAATACAAAGTGGAACAAGGACAGCAATTGGTGCAATCCAAAAGGGGATAGGAAAAGAAGAAGAATTTAGTAAAAGTATAGCAACAGGAAGAGCCCGAGGAAATTGAATTGCAAATACAAGAATATTTATTTAATGGGTAGACTCCGAACAAGCATGCATCCAAAGAAGAATGGCTAAGGTCTTACCGACAGAGGGCTAATAAAACCTTCGATGAGACAATAGAACTATACAGTGAAGCCTTATGGTTTCCCCAACCCAATGTGGCGTTGAAAACTATAACTGATCATGCCACTAATACCCATATCTTAGCCTTGTCAATGGGGAACAAGGTGTCTGAGGTCAATGTGAACCTCTCAAAGGTTCCCACTTCTAACATCATTGTTGTATAGGAATAAACACCCTTGTAACTGAGGGTCTGGGGTTACCAACTTACTCTTAAAAACTTGTATACAATCAGCTTTAAAGTACAGAAAAGGAATAGGAAGGAACGTTGAACTCACCCAATTAACGATGGTTGATCCAAGATTTGTCTTCTCCCAATCTGCTCCTCTCCAAAGCTTTCAGGGATGCACCTCCTTTACCTGCAAAGAGAAAATCCTCCAAGCACAGTCTTATACATGTATATATGACAAGTTAGATAAGCAATATATAGAGTGCTTAATCATAAATATTCATCAAACCATGATACATGAAAGAGACTCAACAAAAAGTTGGAAGAAGGATTCTCTTAGTTAACAATAGTGAATGAGATAAGTGTACAACCCAACACCTAAAACAAGGACTCCTATGCAACCAAACGATTCTGAGTTCTGTTGCTCCAAAGAATTCTAAAGATATACCACAAGCATAACTTTGCTCTCCAAGTATGATTGATTAATGCCCTCCCCAAGGCCTCTATTTATACTTAGAAAAATAGAGTAGTTTCAAAGGTTAAGGAGGTTGAGACAGTTAATATAGTTAATGGTTAGGGATTAACAAATCTCCATTAAACGTGTTTTATTATTTTTAATGTCGAATGGATGTGTACGTGAGTATTGATACTAGAAACCCATGTATGAAACGTGAGTTGCTATAAGGGAAACCTGCGTACAGATCTATACGCGAGTTGCAATGGAGATACTTGCATATAGTACGTGGGATGCTATTGAGATAGTCGCATACGTACGTGAGTTGCTGTGGAGATATTCACGCACAACAATCAACATATGAAAAGGTAAAATGGAAAGCTAGTTGGATAGTGAATGCATCTCATGTCATGCCCATCTATAGTGTTCAATCAACCTTCAATCCATAAATGTCTCTTTGTGTGCCAACATATGAAGTGTCAGCACTCAGATAGAGAAATTCCATTTGGGTTGATAATAGATTCCCCCTAATGTGTGAGGTTAGAGGGAAGCGATGGATGAAATACATTATAATCTCTATCTTTAGATAACTCAAAAATCCAATGGAGTAGAGGTAGTACCTGAAAAAAATACATAATAATGTCATATACAAAGTCATATCTAAGGATGCTATGTTCAATATACTAGAACACTATCTCCTTTACAAATGTTTGAGTACATCATATAGTACGGGTACACGACAACGTATATTACAAAGGTGGATGAAAGCCGCAATATACAGTAATGATGAGTCTTCAAAGATCTAGAAGTTGTGTACATATGTAGAACATAATCTTGCACAACTTAGTCCATAAACAGGGAACTAAGGTCTTCATAAACAATCCCAAAGAACCAGTACAATCCAAGCCGTGTGAATAAATGTAGGTTGAAGTTGAACATGGAGCAGATTCAACAGATTGTCAAGCAATAGGTGATAATCGACAACTGAAGCAAAGGAATTCACCAACGATGAAAGTGAATCCTAAGGTACAATCGTCAAAAATCTAGGTCTTTGTCGTTAGGAAGTGCTGATGCGGAACCATACTATGATAAGGAAGGTAATAGATCCTCCAACGGATCACAAGAGTGACTAGGAACTGGGTGAAGGAAAAGAGACACAAGTAATAACAGATAAGACAATGATGGGATCAGGATATAGCTCAGACATTGAGTTAAGTCTTTGAACAGTGAGCATGACATAGATATGACCCAAGGAATCTTTTAACTTTATAGATAGAACAAGTATACTTATCTGTCATGTAGGAGACATGATCAGATTCCCCAGGTAGAACTGACAAGAGGAGGAGTAATAAACTCAAAGTAATAGCTGAACTGAAAGTGAACACTGAGACATGGGTATTGAAAAGGACAAAGAGTTCTATGTTCAAGGATGACATGCTACCACTAACTAAAAACCAAGAGAAAACTTATTCATTACCTTCCATATTAAATTTTAACGAGTCTAGGAAAGTCAACTCGGATCTTAGGGAATATTGCTTGATAGTGTCATTGATTCATGGATTTAATGAGCCCAAACTAGTACATGCTCTGTTGGTGTTTTCACAATTAGAGAGTCTGAAAACTCCAAAGAAGACTTCAGGGGGGTTCTTTTTCATCGAATTTAGTCTCCTGAGGTTGGAAAACTATAAAACATACCATAGAAGAACTCTCTTAACTTCCGTAGAAGAAAAATCCAACCTTTTTCGTACTTAGTTAGGGAGGTTTGAAAAAGGATAAATTACCACCTACCCAATGCTCCTTTGAGAGCAGCATATAGCTTGAGTTTTACGAGTGTGAAGGAAATCAAGATCACTCGAAAAGATCCATTTGAGTATGAGAAATGGGGTTTACAACAATAAAATCGATGATTTGTTCTTTAGAGTTTAACGAGCATGACAAAGACATAATGTACACTCGGAATCTTTTTCATGTTTAGGTATAGAGCACGAAAAAGAGAAAACTAAGCTCATACCGGGAGTTCCTTTTTCATAAATTTAGTCCCTCAAGTCCAGAAAAGTAAAAAACCTATGCTTGAGAATACTCTTCTCAATTCCATAGAAAAGAGAGTGATCCTTTCTTGTGCTATTATGCATGGTCTGAGAAAGAGATAACCTACCACCAATGCGGATTCCCATTCACATATTCTTAACGAGCTTGAATGGACAAGTTAACTCGGTATTCAAGTCTGTTTTAAGGAGTCAAACCCGAGGCTAAAGAAACTCCATAAGTGTGGGGAGTCCTATAAAGGGATAGATTGTAAAAAGAGACCGTAATGAGGCTCCATTTGGTGTGAAAATAAGCTAAAAGGATTCCCCTATACCTAAGACAATTGCAGCATGAGTATCGAAAGAAAACATAGGTGCTAAATGAGGATACTCATGAGAGGAAGGCCCTATCCACGGAAGAACGATGGTAAAGACAAGGAGCTAATTGTTTAAAATACCATAGTCTATGTTTAAATTTTTGATCGCTAAGTTTTAATATGGAGTAAGTATAGATGCAAGAATGCATTTGAAATGTCAAAAACCACCCTATATGAGCAAAAAACACCTTAGAACTATGAAAAACTTGTTACCAGGAAAAAAGGATTGGTATTAGTTTGATTAAAACTGAACTATAGGGAAAAAACCCACTTGAGAAAATTAATTTCTATAACTAGTTAAAAAACTTAATTAAAACTTACCATTTTGAATTTTATCCATAAAAAGCATGTTTTCACCTCTACCTTCATTCAATTAGTGTGGACAATCCGGTGGACGAAATCTAGTTCCGCAAGTGTCAGCTAAGACTACACTCCAAGCTCTTCAATTTGATCTTAGCAAATTTTAAATTTAGGCCTTAATTTTATATTTTTTAGTTCCCTTAAGCAAGGAACATTGTGTATGTGGGTTTTCTATAGTGAAACTCACATATACGCATTCTCTATGTGAGTTGCCTGAAAGATAGTTGCGTATAGTACATGACATTTCTAACTAGACAGTCGCATACACTGCATGAGGGGTAAAAGAAATATATAGGGTCCAAATTATGAATTTTTGCATGAAACTAAAGGTTCAAAATGGTTGTTTTGCTAGGTTTGAAGATGGTGCTTGAGTGGAGGGAGCGTGACCATGAAGATATGGATCAAGAAGCACTCCAGGATGCCCCCACTGTGAATGTTTTACATTCAAGTGGGTTGTTGAAGTTCTTTTGCACATCACCTATGCGGGCCAATGTCCACCTGCTAGAGTTCATGATAAATTAATGGGATCATGATTTGGGCATGTTCAACCTTCAAGGTGATTCCTTGGAGATTGCCTCAAAAGATATTTACTTCATTGTCGGTCTATCACGGCGGGGATCTCCAGTCAACTTGGAGGGAACCGGCAAAGGTGGTGATCCTCTAAGTGTCCAAAACTACATTGATATACACTGCACACCAGGTACCCAAAAGAAAGGGAGTTGCATCCCTATTGCACATAAACCTAATCTCCATCTATAGGTACTAACATGTACCATAGTGAGGGTTGCGAGATCATATTCTCTTCATCTTGCTACATGGAGCCAAATGAGGTTGGAAATGGATTGCATGCAGGGGGATTTATATGATTGGTGTTCAGGAGTTGTCCTGATTTTGAGAAAGAAACTCTCTTACTGCAAGAGAGGAAGGAGGAAGAACTTTGGATATTCTAGCATACTAGTTTCCTATTAGTTTTTCATCAATTAAGCTAGCATTATGATCTTAGGATCTTTTCACTGAGAGAATAACAAGTACAGCAATAAAACATAAGCACATCATAAGAGACAAGAGACGCAAAGAGTTTTCGTCGGGGAAACCATAAAGGAGAAAACCCCGCAACTTCCTCTAAGATAGAATCAACACCAAAACAGTAAGAGATCTCCCAAAACAGCAGTAGCCTTCTGTCTTCTGTCAAGCCAAGGTATTTCCTTCTCCAAAGGTGCGCCACACTTGAGAGAGAAAGTGATGTACTTCACAAGTGATAAATAGAGAGACTCACACTCTCTATTTATATTCGTCCATTCACTTGAATTGCCATTTCACACGTAGGCTCAACCTAATAATTACTACTCGAGCCTACACCTTAATTAGTGTATAATAACTCAAGTTCCCCGAAACTGTGGGGACTTACCTAATGAATTGATATGACTTGTTTACATTATTAATCCTCTCGATCGAAACATCGGGGTATGACCACATGACTCAAATACATAATAGAAACATCTCGAAATAAACATCGGGTTACAATACATAAGATACATAGAAGAATACATTCCAAAGTTACATATACATCAACACTCCCTCTTAACTAGGAAGGTATACTTTCAACACAATTTTCAGCACTGGTCTTCTTCTCTGTATTAGCTGGATCATCTCGTCTTCAAGTCATATTCGTCTTCAAGTCATCTTCATCTTCAAGTCATCTGGATCTGGATCATCTCTCGATCTGGATCATCATCACTGGGCTGGATCTGGATCATCACTCGATCTAGATCATCACTGCTGGATCATCATTACTGGATCTGGATCATCACTCGATCTGGATCAACACTGGTGTTATCTCATGATTCTACTCGTCATCGGAAGTGTTTACAAAGCTAGTCCTTTTTCATACTGGATGTACCGTCTCAGAGCTAGTCATCTTTCAAACTAGATGAGGCATCTACAAAGAGCTAGTCCTTTTTCGAACTAGATGAGTCTTCCCAGAGCTAGTCCTTTTTATACTAGATGAGGCATCACAGAGCTAGTCCTTTTTCATACCAGATGTGGCATCACAGAGCTGGTCCTTTTTCATACTAGATGTGGCATCCACTTCAGAGCTAGTCCTTTTTCAAACTAGATGAGTCTTCCGAGAGCTAGTCCTTTTTCATACTAGATGAGGCATCACAGAGATGGTCCTTTTTCATACCAGATGTGGCATCACAGAGCTGGTCCTTTTTCATACTAGATGTGGCATCACAGAGCTGGTCCTTTTTCATACCAGATGTGGCATCCACTTCAGAGCTAGTCCTTTTTCAAACTAGATGAGTCTTCCCAGAGCTAGTCCTTTTTCATACCAGATGTGGCATCCACTTCAGAGCTAGTCCTTTTTCAAACTAGATGAGTCTTCCCAGAGCTAGTCCTTTTTCATACTAGATGAGGCATCTTTAGAGCTGGCTCTTTTTCAAACCAGATGAGGCATCACAGAGCCAGCCCTTTTTCATGCTGGATGTGGCATCCTGACCATGGAAGGAACCAATCCTCTCACCATGTCACTGCCCTTACATCCGATCATGGAAGGAACCAATCCTCTCACCATGTCGGAATGGCACTGCACTTATATCCGACCTGCTCGTCGGAATGGCCAACACTCACATCTAACATGCAAGGAACTTAATCCTTTAGCCATGAACAGAATGGTTCAGCTCTTACATCTGATCAAGTGGGAACACATCCCTCTATCATATCAGAATGGCTACTCAGTTTTTACACTGAGTGATCCTGGTAACTGACCAGGTGCCTCCATTCCTAGAATGGAAACTGCTCTTACATCTATCCTACTCGACAGAATGGCCAGCACTTAAATCTGACATGGAAGGGAGAAACCCTCTCACCATGACAGAAAGGATCAGCCCTTACATCTGACCTGCTCGTCAGAATGGCTATAGATCTCAGCACTCATATCAATCATGGAAGGAACCAATCCTCTCACCATGATGGAATGGCTCAGCCCTTACATCTAACCATGGAAGGAACCAATCGTCTCACCATGTCAGAATGGCTATGGGTCTCATCACTGTCTCTGGGAGGAAGCCTCGATCTGGAGAACACCAAGTCTCTCTCTGAAGTAGTCGAAATTCATCCTATCCAATGGCTTTGTCAATACATCATCTATTTGTTCCTCCGTCGCAACATACATGAGCTTCATTGCTCCTCTCTGCACCATATCCCTGATATAGTGATACTTGATCTTGATATGCTTTGACTTGTC
>LPNX010950377.1:254112-274530 GCA_001517045.1 Pseudotsuga menziesii | reverse complement strand
TTGTCCAAGGAAGATTCCATCTGTACTCTGCCACACCTCCATACCTAGAAAGTAATGCATCATACCCAAGTCCTTCATCTCGAACTCAGCAACAAGCTTTCTCTTCATATCAGCAATCAACCCATCTGTACCTGTCACAAATAGATCATCTACATACAATAGAAGCATCACTAGGTTGCCATCTTCAACCTTGTAGTAAAGGTTGGAATCTGCTTTACTCTTGGTAAAGCCTAGAGTCATCAGTAATCTTCCCATCAATGTCGAACCTTAGATCTTCTGTAGTCACTCCCTCTGTCTCCTGTACTCTATGCACTGAAACATTATGTACCGGAGTGACAAGTAGCTTCCTATGCTACTAATATTCTAAGTGACCATCTAGTGTATAGACTTACATCTTCAACCTTGTAGCAAAGGTTAAGATCTTCATCAGTCTCTTCATGTATGTGTTTAACCTCTTACTGGCTGCAAATGTCTCTTCGTAGTCTAGGCCTTCTTTTCATGAGAAGCCTCATGCTACGAATCTTGCTTTGTATCCCACGATGTTTCCATCTACTGCATGATGGAACTATGAAATTCTCTTCAGGTCTCGATACTACGCCCTGACATCATTCTTCTTGAACTGGTCTTCCATTTCTTCTTGGTGGCTGGAAGGTTCTACATCAATCACTGCACTCGTCATATTATTCTTTGTCTTTGAACTGTCATCACTTGTTCTTCGGAACAAGTCTTCATTCTTCTTTGCTTGTAGATGATTATGTATGCGTTCTTTCCTACAAGTCAAATGCATTTCTATGGTTAGAACATTTCATAAGGAATATTCATACTGGCAAATACTTATGCATAAGTATATATGATCATGCAACTATTTTAGCCAATACAACATTCATCCATATCTCACTGAAACTTTCTAGATGCCTTCCATCTCTACCAGGACAACATTGAGATTGTGCACTAATCCAATATGTTAGCAAAGAGGTTTCATTCTAGATAAGTAGAAATGGAGAATTTGTATAGCACCATGAGCTACTTACCCATCACATGCATATTAGTAGTATGCGGTCATTAATTCAAACATCCTATCATGCATAATACAATAACTGAATATAAACAAATGTGTAACAAAACAATATCATGAAATGATAATTGAATACTTATCTTTATTTGTTTCGTGGGTATACTCCTTCTTGAGTCTTCAACTTCATCATCTTCTTCATTCATGAAAGCATCATTTCTTATCCAAATGCTAAGGAGGATAAGAAGTTCTTCAAGAGTTGAGTTCTTCATATTCCTCATTGCTTGAGGGATCTTCTTTGGATGGTGAGAGCTTGATCTTCAATTGCTCCCATATTCTCTTCTCTTCTTATGATTCGAGCTTCTTCTTCTTCTTGAAGTCTACTGAAATGTAATCACTTCCTTCTGGAACACATTCCTTGAATGACTGAATGAATTCCACGATCCTGGGAGGCCATTCAAGGTGGCCATCACCACTTCTGCATCCTTCACCGCTTCAAGTTCTTCTTGATTTGAGAGACTTTTATGACTGCATGGTCTCTTCATTCTGGATCTTCACATTCTTCAACTGGTTACTTTAGGTCATATCTTGATTTTGTTCTTCCCTTCAAATAGCTTGAAATTTAGGAAGACCTTCAATAGCTTTGCTTGCAATAGGTAGTGCTCTGTAATGCACATGTGCAAGCCTTCTATGCCAAAGCTCATTTGGCTCTACTGTGTCATGGATCAAGGCTTGTTCTGGATGGCCCTTCAATTTGTACAAGCCTCCTTCTTGTTCTCCAATCACTATTGCATCATCAATAGTCTTTCCTTTTGGCCATATGATGACTTGACAATCTATTAATGCAGCCCGCATTCCTTTTGCATCAATGCTGAAATAGAGAGAAGGTTCTTCTTCAATCCTGGCACAAGCAATACTTCTTTCATTGTTAGAGACTTACCAGAGTCTAGCTTGTATGAAGATTCCCCACTACCTTTTATTGGATATTGGTAGTCATCTCCTAGTTTCACCTTGTGAGGTGATTCATGTTCTGAGAGTCTTACAAAGGATTTCTTGAATCCTATCATATGTTTGGAAGCCCCACTGTCTATAAGACAATCATCACTTCCATGAGTAATGTTACCTGTGAGAGCTGATATCAGAACATATTCATCCTCACTTGAAGAATCTTCACTTTCATAGCTGGATCTCTTTCTGGATGGTTCATCATCCTCTGCAGCATGGGCATGATGTCTTCTTTGGCCTTGACCAAGTCCTTCTTGTGAAAGGCTTCTAACCTTGTCTCCCTCTGAAACTGGAATCTCTATAGTCATGTAGGTGTCCAATCCATTTTCTTCAGAGAGATTATATACTTCCAGGATTGGAAGTTGTCAAATTCCCCAAGATTGTCACCAAGCTTATGTGACATATCATATTGAAATGAGAACCTCAAATGGAAGTAGCAAAGGATTAGATCTTACCGATTTGAGGTGTCTGTCCTTGTCCCGAAGTTCGCTGATCTAGGGTTTGTCGCAGAAACCCTAATTTTCAAAACTTGCAATATTTCAGATCTGATTGGACAAACAGATAGATCTCTTCAAATGGAGCTTTCCAATGTACTCCTTTTCTGAAAACAGTGGAGGGAAGCTCCTGAAACAGGAAGCCCTAATTTTCTGATTTCTTCTCCAGAAATGCCTGTTACTGTTTCTGTAATATATAGGAAATTACTGATCCTATGTGTCTGAAATTTCTCACTAAGGTAACCTATCATTTCCCTGATCAAAACCATAGGTTTTATTAGAATTGGTTTCACCATTTGGGATTTATGATCCTTTTCCTAAGGTGACCTCTTACAGGACTGTTCAGAACAGCGAAGTTGTACGGAATGCCACGTGTTCCTGGTTCATCTTCTAAGTCTGATATTCAGACCACTAAAATTACAGTCCGTGCCCTTTCTGTAACTTCTTCAGGAATTCCATTTGGACCTCTGTAGCCCAAGATATTACATATCGCCCCAGATGTCCTGTTTAGGGATGAATTCTGGAAGAGGCTGGAACCCTAACTTGGAGAGATCATATCTCCTAGAATGTAGCGCATCTAAGGTTTATTTTTGGACACAGTGTTTATCATGATTTTATCTTTGGCTCCTACAATTTTCATCTTCTAATACTTCACCAATATCATAATATAGCGACTGTACCAAAACTTAGCAGTTTTAGTATTTAGGGTTTCTCTAGCTAGGGGTCAAACTAGGGTTTGACTTTCCCAGAGATTTAACCAACCAAATTTCTTGATCCAGGTCTCTAAAATTCGGTTTTGATGAGGAGAACAATCCTATGCTGGTCTCACTCAAAAATTCCTCTTCTGTAGAAAGCCCTAATTTCCACATCGAAACTGAAAATGCTTGAAATTGAATTCCGCATCGACAGAAAGATGCACCCTTCAATGGAGAGTCATCCTAGCATACTTTTGCTGAAAATATGTGGAGGAAGATCCACAAACTAGGAAGCTCTAGTTCCTATAGCTACACAATGTCTTCTTCTCAGGTTAGCTCTGATACCATGTTAGTTTTTCATCAATTAAGCTAGCATTATGATCTTAGGATCTTTTCACTGAGAGAATAACAAGTACAACAATAAAACATAAGCACATCACAAGAGACAAGAGACACAAAGAGTTTTCCTCAGGGAAACCATAAAGGAGAAAACCCCGCAACTTCCTCTAAGATAGAATCAACACCAAAATAGTAAGAGATCTCCCAAAACAGCAGTAGCCTTCTGTCTTCTGTCAAGCCAAGGTATTTCCTTCTCCAAAGGTGCACCACACTTGAGAGAGCAAGTGATGTACTTCACAAGTGATAAATAGAGAGACTCACACTCTCTATTTATATTCATCCATTCACTTGAATTGCCATTTCACATGTAGGCTCAACCTAATAATTACTACTCAAGCCTACACCTTAATTACTATATAATAACTCAAGTGCCCCGAAACTATGGGGACTTACCTAATGACTTGATATGACTTGTTTACATTATTAATCCTCCCGATCGGAACATCGAGGTATGACCACATGACTCAAATACATAATAGAAACATCCCGGAATAAACATCGGGTTACAATACATAAGATACATAGAAGAATACATTCCGAAGTTACATATACATCAACATTTCCTTCTTTTTTGAGAGAGTGCTGGGATTGAGCCCTGTAATACCCCTACGATTTGAATCTCCTCGTCAGCCTAGGATGAGAATATGGGGAGATATATTCCTCTGCCAGGGAGGAGGTGGCTCAGTGCAAAGTGTATATGATGATGACTTCTACTTTTGGTGGGAGCGGTAGTTACCAGCACTGGAGCAGTTTCCATATCCTAAGATGGATTTCTGTGGTGATCCAGACCTTGTCCTCCCTCCAAGAGAAGCATGGGGAGAGCTAGGTAATTTTTAATTTTCATGTTTTTAAAACTTTTATGAATTTTAAAAATAGAGATATATACATATGTATAAGAGTTCTAATCATATAAACATGTCAAAATGCAGATATTGGACTGGTCCGCCCTGAAGGGAATCCATGCATGTATGTGTATCTTCTCTTAGGAAAAGACTAGGGGCTTGTTAGGGTTCTTGAGGGGAAGCTGGCTAGGATTACCCAGAGAGTACCCACCTTGCGGATAGAGCACATCCTAGCTATCATGCAGGACTTTGTGTTTGGAGTTCCACCTATCTGGATACACTTTTTGAGGCGGGTGGCCAGAGCAGTTTTAGTATACATAGATGTTTTTGAGGCTGCTGAAGTCGAGGAGGCTGAAGAAGCCAGAGTACACGGAGACCAGGGGGACTAGGGTGGTCCAGTTTAGATCTAGGGCATTTGATGGACTATGATCCATGTTTTGTATATTTTTTGTATATTCTACAGTTATGATTGGATCTAAGGATTAGAGACTCAACATATATATATATTGTGTCGGTTTATTTACAAACGTTTTTTATGTGTATGCTGTATATTTTTATGCAATGTGTTAGATGCCAATCCAAAATGTAATTAGCGTATGCATCAGTTAATGAATTCTTATTTCTTGAAATGTGATTGAATGTAATGAATTCAAAATTTCTTTCCAACAACCTAACTTGCATGAACTAATGTAATAGAATAGGGTTTCGCACCTAAAAAGATCAATTGATCTAGGAAACCATGAGTTGAGAGTACAGTCGAACTTCCATCTGGGTGATACCACATGACAAAGCATCCCATAGAAGCTCAATTACAGCCCTATACTCAGCAACATTATTGGAACCAAGACCTAAGCAAGCACCTCCTGAGGCAACTAACTTTCCTGAGGGAAAATAAATGACCCATGCCACTGAAGCAAGATTACAAGTGTGGCGACTGGCACCATCACCGAAAACTACATACCTCTCAGAAGACATCTTAAACAACCAGTAGATGGTATAAAAAACAAAAACTGACAAACTAGTGTACATAAAAATACATAAAATAAAATACAAGAAAAAGAGCTATGCCTAAACATAGTACTTTTTCAGGTAAATCCCATTTCTAAGCTCAGGAAGCTTATTCCCATCAAAATCTATTAATTCATATGTGCCCTTCTTTAATACCTTTGACACGACATAAGTCCCTAACCACATGGCCTTGAATTTTCCTACCCGCAGGGGTTCTTTGTCTTGGTCCCAGAGCAAAACAAGTTCGCCGTCACATAAAATCTAAGGCTTAACCAACTTATCATATTGGCTTTTAACCCTATTTTTGTGAGCTTGATTTTTTGTCAGCGTATCTCTATGTTGCTCATCAAGATGTTCTAAGTGTACTAGATGTTCTTCAAGCTCTGTCGTATCGGGTAACCCATGAATAGCTATTTTCAAGGATGGGATTTCACATTCAACTAGGGTAATGATTTCCACTCCGTGAATGAGTTGGAAGGGGGAGAAACCCATAGCATTTTTTACATTGGTTTGGTACGCCCAAAGAGTAGGGTATAGCATGATATGCTAGTTAGAACGGGCTGCATCAATTGTACGTTCAAGGATAGTCTTCAAATTCTTGTTGACAACCTCAACTAGACCATTTGCTTCGGGATAGTACGAAGATGAATGTTCTTGTCTGAATCCAAGCATAGTGGTTAGTTCCATCATCATGCTATTTTGAAAATGACTTCTAAGGTCAGTGACAATCAACTTCGGTATACCAAACTGTGCTATAATTTGATTGAACACAAAGAAAGCTGTTGTCTCTCCATCGGCTTTAAAGGTGGGCATTGCCTCTGCCCATTTCATAAAATAGTCCACAGCGACAATGATATATTTGTGCCACCTAGACAAGTCCAGGTTGCATGTCACGTAATCAATCCCCCACTTCATGAAAGGGCCCATCGAGACAATGAGAAATATCACAATGGGATGCGACTGCATTTTTCTAGTGTAAAGCTGACAGGGATGACAGTGCTTCACCGCTTGCACACAATCCTTAAAGATTGTGGGCTAAAACTAAGCAGCACATAGTATCTTTTGGGCCGTTGCTAACCCAAAAAATTTACCCCCACACACTCCACTGTGGGAATCATTCAGGACAATCTCCGCTTCCTGATGGATAAGACATTGACGCAAAATGGAATCTACCCCCCTTCAATATAAAGTATCTCCTATGATGAAGTAGTTCTTATCATGAAGGCATAATTTACGTCGTTCCTCCCATGAGGAAGCTGCAAGATACTTCAAATTATAGATATAGATAAGTATATGTCCATACCAGGGGTTAGAGGTGGATATCAAGAAGATATTATCATCTGGGAATGAGTCTTCTTCAGTGACTACATCTTCTTCCATTGGAAATTTTGCTATAAGTTGAGCAAAAACTAATGACTTTTTAGACTTAGCAGACTAGAAATCCAAGTCAAACTCTTCGAGAATGACTATACATTTGTTGAATTTCCCTCCAACAATCTGTTGGGACAAAACATAATGAAAAGGATTAACATCCACCACTACTATTGTAGTCCTCAACAAAATGTAGTGACGTAACCTCTGAACAGCATAGACAACTGCTAAGGCCAATTCCTCGACATGGGAGTACCGAACTTCAGGTCCAGCTAAGATAATGAATGACATGCTCCTGGAGCTTATCTTTCCCCTAGACCAGAACTACCTCAACGGTCAACTTGGATGAAGCCAGATACAATATAAAATCCCTAGAGTAATTTGGTGGACACAATAAAGGTGCCAACAACAAAGCTTTTTTCAATGCCTCGAAAGCAAGTTTTGTAGTTTCATCCCTTACAAATGGGGTGTCCTATTTTAACTTGTGCATGAAACCCTTGGTAATCTTGGCATAGTAAATAATGAAACGTCAAAGAAAATTAGACTTACCTTGGAGGCTTTGAAGTTGCATGATAGAATGAAGAGGAGGTAGATTTACAATGGCCTCGACTTTTAATGGATCCAACTGAATGCCTTTATTAGAGACAATGAATCCGAGTAATCTCCCTGACCTGACACAGAACACACACTTGTGAGGATTCAAGCTGATCTTATAGTATCTGCATTATTCAAATATTAGAAGCAAGTGATCTGGATGATTGATTCTTTTATGAGAATGTGTAGCCAGATCATCAAGGTAAGGTTCGACAATGACTTTGATATCATGGAAGGCAAAGTTCATTGCCTGTTGAAAGGTTGCCCCAAGATTTTTTAATACAAAGGGAATTTCTTTGTACGCAAAGGTACCCCAAGGACAAATGAAAGCATTTTTATGTTGGTCTTCCGGTTTTATTTGAATTTGATTGTATCCGGAGAAACCATCCATAAATGAGAACACTTCACTTCTTGCGCAAGCATCTATAATTTGGTCTATAAATGGCGTGGGATAGTTGTCCTTAAGACATGCTTTAGTCAAATCATGAAAGTCAGCACAGACGTGTATGGTGCCTTGCTTATTATCAACAGGAACTAGGTTAGACATTCATTCCTTCAGAGCTATGGGATAGATAAAACCATCTTTCAACAGTTTTTCAACTTCATCCTTCACAGCTGCCGCTTTACACAGATTAATAGGTCTTAACTTTTTCCAAACAGGTTTAGCATCAAGGTATTTTCGGATCTCATGTTTAACTATCGATGGATCAATGCCTGGAATCTCCTCATATGACCCGCCAAAGACTCTTAGAATAATCAACCCATAGTTAGCTACCTTAGACATTAAATTAATCATTTTTGTCTTATTTGCCTAGTTTCATGATTCCACCTTATGCAAGTTGTCATCTACACATCCATAGTGGTCAAACTTTCCTATTTTGACTCATGGAGCACTTGGGAAACCTCAGGGAATCAATTCTACTTTATTCCTGGCCTTCTAGGTGCCCTTCTGCTTTTTCTACTTTATTGCCTACTTTTTCAGTGCTTTAAGACAATTGGGAAAGTTTGACTAGGTGAGGTTAACTAGTTTTTTGTGCTCGACATCCTCCACTCTTTTCTCCTATGAAAACCATGTATGAGTTTTCCTTCCATCACCTTTTAGCTTTCCTAAGTGCTTTTTCCAATTCATGAGCTCCTTGACTGATTTGGAAACTACTTTATGCACCTATGGGGGATTTACTTAATTTTAGTAAGCCTGCTTTTGACTAGATTCGAATTGCCTCCTCATGACTATGATGTTACAGGGTTGGATATTGTACACTGAGTTAATACAGTTTAGTGTTCAGCTCCATATTCAGTCTCTTTTGTGAGTGATTTTGCATGTTCAATTGATAATTGTTGTGAGTAAAATTGTTCTATCATTGGGTTCTATTTACACATGGTATCAGATCCATTGTAGATCGATTTCTCTCCTTCAAATTTTTTTTGCAGGTTTGACATCAATGACTGGGAGCCTTCTACTGACAGCCGGGACAAATTTCTAAGCTATGGATCAATCTCAGAAGATCATCTTGAGTCCCTTCAACTTATTTGAATGGAAAGCAGAGATGGAGATACTATTGAGAGAAAAATGCCTTTATAGGGTGACTATGGCAACAGAGGCAGAGCCCAATGCAGCTGTAGAGAAGATAAAATGGCACAACAAGAGGGATGAGGCCTAGGGTCTCTTGTGTCTGAGTATTTCCAGAGACCTCGTTTTCCATCTTGATGGATTGAAATCACCGAATGAAGTATGGGAGAAGCTTACTGATATTTTTGGAAAGACAGATGAGATGAGGGGACATCAAATCGAAAATGAACCGATCTCCTTGAGTCCCAATAGCTTTGAATCCTTGCAACTCTATTTCTCCAAGTTCAAAGCACTTGTTTTGCAGCTAAAACAATGTGGGATCAAAAAGAAGGATGATCAGTTGGTCTTGTCCATACTCTCAAAGCTTGGCCCTGACTATTCAGTGTTTGTTTCAACCTTCTATGCCACAAAGTTGATAGCTTGAACCTGGAAGATCCGTAGCCTTGCAGATTTCATGGAATCTCTCACACAAGAACAAGACAAGCTGGTGATGATGGGCACCATCAAACCATCCAAAGACCAAGCTCTGGTTGTTGGAGATTTGAAGGTGGATTCAAAAAGAAAAAAAAAAGCTAAAAATCCACCTGAGCAAAAGAGAGACAAGAACAAGTCTCTGGAGGAGCCACAAGGTTCCAAGCAGAACTACCAGAAGAAGAAGAATAAAGGAGAAATGAGCAAGTGGGAATACTACAGTAAGGGAAATAATACTGAGAGCTCCTACATGAAAAAGAAAATAGACATGCTAACCCAACTCCTGGAGAAGAATGGCATCTCCCTTCTAGACAGCTCAAAGAAGAGAGAAGGAGAATCAAGTTCAGAAGACAGATAGAGAGTTCATGCATTGGTTGCTAGCACATTAAGCTCACCTAGTTTTATCATTGATTCTGGAGCTTCAAGACACATGGTTTCAACCAAGGAGGCATTCACCTCACTTGAAATGTTGAAAGGACCACCAATAGTACTGGGAGATGACTCTCTCACTGAAATTTTGGGCAAAGGGAGGATTGATCTTGATCATGGTCAGTTCAGCAATGTGTTGTATGTTCCTGGTCTTGCCTCCAACCTCTTATCAGTGTATCAGATGAATCACACTGGGTCTCCAAATAAGGTCATATTCTCCCCTGATGAAGTTGAGATCATAGAGATCTCAAGTGGTAAAGTCATTGCAAAAGGAGTTGTAAATCATACTTCGAAGGTATACATGTTCTCACACTTCCTACCCTACTCAAACCCCTCTGCTCTTCTGATTCATGCTAATGAGGAAAGCAAGCTTTGCCATGCAAGATTTGGCCACCTAAATTACAAGTATCTTTCTGATCTTAGTGAAAAAGAGATGGTCATAGGGTTACCCAAGATAAAAATTTCCAAAGGAGTCTGCCAAGGTTGTATCCTAGGAAAACACCCAGAGCATAAATTTGAGAGAGCTAGTCATGAGAGAACCTATGCACCCCTCGAGTTGATCCACGGTGATGTTGTTGGCCCATTCCCTCATATTTCCATGAGTCAGGCCAAATATGCATTGACTTTCATATATGACTTTTCTAGGTATTGCTGGGTTTACTTGCTGAAACACAAGTCTGAATTTTTTGGCCTCTTCAAAGTCTTTAAGGCTTTGGTTGAAAACTAGTCTCGGAGGAAACTCAAGGTCCTCAGATCTGAAAATGTTGGTGAGTATGTCAAGTCTGATTTTATTCAATATTGTGCAGATGTAGGTATTCAGATACAGCATTCTATCCCTTACACACCATAGCACAATGGTGTTGCTAAGAGGAAGAACACATCACTGAAGGAGATGGAAACATGCATGATGGAGGCCAAAACTTTGCCACCAAAGTACTGGGCCGAAGCTATAAACTGTGCAGCCTATATCTATAATAGGTTTCCTCATAAACATCTTTATGGTATGACTCCTTTCGAAGCATGGAGTGGGCACAAGCCAGATGTGACCCATTTCAGGATTTTTGGCTCTAAGGCTTGGGCTAGAATTCCAACAGAAAAGAGGAAGGCTTTGCAGCCCCAAAGCCAAGAGTGTCTATTTTTTTGGGTACTCTAAATATTCAAAAGGGTACAAGCTGATCAATTTGAGCACAAACAAATCCTTCATTGAATGGTGTGTTCAGTTTTAAGAAGAACCCCTAGCAGCAGTGGAAGTTGGAGAAGCCTCTTCACCACCTGAACCTCTGAAAGTAAGTGAAGAGATTATTGAACATGCTGATTCTGATATTTATGATAGTGATGAGTTTATTGCATATCCTAACATCCCTACAAGGCAAAAATTGGCATCCAAGACTCTTCATGCAGCAGGAAAGCTAGCAGGGAATCCCAATGACCCTAGGAGGACTAGATCTGAATTTGAGAGTGGTCTGTGCATGAAGGATCCTATGTTTGCTGAGAAATGCTATCTGATGGTGTAATCAGATCCTCATACATATGAATAAGCAATAGGATATCCAATATGGAAAGGAGCCATGAAGGAAGAGTTCATCTCACTCCAGAAGAGCAACACTTGGGAGCTGGTGGATCTTCCCCCGGGAAGGAAGCTAGTTCAGTGTAAGTGGGTGTACAAGAACAAATTTTCTTCTGATGGTTCACCTTTGAAGTATAAGGCCAGATTGGTAGCCAAGGGATACTCATAGGTTCATGGCATAGATTACAATGATACCTTTGCACCAGTGGCAAAGATGGACTCCATCAGGATAGCCTTAGCCATTGCAGCTTCAAAGCAATGGGAGGTACATCACATGGATGTAAAGTGTGCCTTCCTGAATGGATATCTCACTATAGAGATATACATGAATCAGCCTCAAGGATTTTCTACTAACCCATCTCTTGTGTGCAGGTTGAGAAAGTCATTGTATGGGATAAAGCAAGCCCCCAGGGCTTGGTATGCCAAGATTGATAGCTTCTTGCTATCACTGAATTTTGTTCGGTGCAAATCAGATCCAAATGTCTATTTGAAGTTAATTAATGGTTCATTAATGGTCATTGTGTTATATTTTGATGACCTTCTCATTACAAGAAGGTCAAAGGATGAGATTGCTTCCTTGAAGGGTGCAATGAACCAAGCCTTCTCCATGACAGATTTGACAGATTTGGGGCTCTTAAGCCAATTCTTGGGGTTTGAGATTGCTCAAACCAAATATGGAATGAAGGTGCACTAGTCCAAGTATGCCTTATATTTGTTGAACAAATTCAGAATGAAGGATTGCATGCCAAGCAAGACTCCTTTCCTTTCAGGAGTGAAGCTGCAAGAAGATGATTCTTCACCTATGGTAAACAATACACTGTATAGGCAATTGATTGGATGTTTGTTGTATCTTACACATACTAGAACTGATATTTATTATGTAGTAAGTGTGGCTTCTAGATACATGGATCAGCCTCATGAAATCCATTGGAAAGTAGCCAAAAGGATCCTTAACTTTGTTCAGGGAACAAGGACACATGGGATCTTCTATAAAGCAAAATCTGATCTTGATTTGATTGGGTTTACTGACAGTGATTGGGCAGGTCATAGCACAGATATAAAGTCCACATCATGATATGTGTTCATGCTTTCAGAAGGGCCAATCAGCTGGTCAAGCAAGAAACAGAGTGCCATTGCACTCTCATCTGAAGAAGCAGAGTACAGAGGAGTTGTAAATGCAGCAACTCAATGTTTATGGTTGCAGGGGTTACTTCGAGAGTGTGGCTTCGAATCAAAGTACTCAACTACCATATACTATGATAACCAGAGTACCATTCGAATCTACAATGATCCAGTTCAGAAGCAGAGAACCAAACACATTGATATCCTTATGCACTACATCAGAGAGCTTGGGCATGATGGCACCATTCACCTACTCTTCTGTTCATCTTCAGAACAAGTAGCTGATATCTTCACCAAAAAAATTTGTGAGAATACCTTCAGCAATATCAAATCACTGCTGGGGATTGCTGATCATGCTGTGAAGCATGAGTGAAGACAATATTTTCAAATTTTGTTTTACAGTCCATGTTTAAGGGAGGATTTTCCCACTGGTTTTTTGCCTCTTTCCTTGCTTAAATGGACATGCAGTATGTAAAAGGTGACTAAGCCTTGTTGCTAGGCCCTATAATTTTCTGATATATTACTCATAAGTTAGGCTTAAGGGGGGGTGTTATAATAATCAACCCATAGTTAGCTACCTTAGACATTAAATTAATCATTTTTGTCTTATTTTCCTAGTTTCATGATTCCACCTTATGCAAGTTGTCATCTACACATCCATAGTGGTAAAAATTGCCTATTTTGACTCATGAAGTGCTTGGGAAACCTCAAGGAATAAATTCTACTTTATTCCTAACATCCTAGGCCCCCTTTCGCTTTTTCTACTTTATTGCCTGCTTTTTCAGTGCTTTAAGGCAATTGGGAAAGTTTGACTAGGTGAGGTTAACTAGTTTTTTGTCCTCCACATCCTCCAATATTTTATCCTATGAAAAGAATGTATGAGTTGTCCTTCCATCACCTTTTAGCTTTCCTAAGTGCTTTTTCCAATTCGTCAGCTCCTTGACTAATTTGGAAACTACTTTATGCACCTATGGGGGATTTGCTTAATTTTAGTAAGCCTTCTTTTGACTAGATTCTAATTGCCTTCTCATGCATTTGAATCCATTATGTAATTATTTATTGCAGTAGCCTATGATGTTACAGGTTTGGCTATTGTACACTGAGTTAATCCAGTTTAGTGTTCAGCTCCATATTCAGTCTCTTTTGTGAGTGATTTTGCATGTTCAATTGATAATTGTTGTGAGTAAAATTGTTCTATCACTGGGTTCTATTTCCATAGAGACATCATGGAATTCCTTGAAAAAGGCCGTATAGATTGCAATATCCTCAGGAGAGCAGTTTGCACCTATATGTATATTTTCCACGACATCTGGATTTACAGAGATGTTGATAAGGATAGTAGCAGAAATATTTGCCATATTCCCCTCAGCAAACATTCCTTCCCTGGGTAAGGGATTGATGGGTGTATCAACATCATCTAACAGTATCATATAGAACTATTGATTTTCTATCCTGCTAATCTCTGGAGGAAAATAGGATCGATGGTGAAGATCTTCACAGATCTTACCACTTCCACACATGGCTTTCAGAATGGCTTCATCAGAAGGTAAAACCATATGTAAACAATCCATAGAGTGCAAAGAGTTTTCTCCCAAGTGGGAAAAGACAATTCTTCCAGGTCCTCTGAGACTATGAGAGGGTCTGGAATGGGATCAACAGTGGTTTGAGTGATAGCTTAGTGAGCCACTTCCACTGCCAATAAGGGCACTTCTGGTTCATTGGGGGAAGGGAGAACCCAAGGATCAGTCATATGAACAATTGTGGCTATGGAATTCCCCACACTAGTAGAACCTATATCATTAATCGGGGTTGCAAGATCAAATGTGCCCATCAATGATGTGTACATTCCAACCCCCAAGCTCTGTGTATCAGGTTTGACCTGATCAACCAATGGCACAGTAGACTCATTAGATTCCATGCAGCCTTTTCGAGTAAAATTGAGTTGGTCAACAGTAACCAACTTCCCTTCATGTGGAAATACTACCATCTGAAATAGAGTTGACGCAATAGTGGACATGGCATAAGTCCAACTTCTTCCCAAAACCAAATTATAGTCCAAAGGTGCATCAATCACTTCCACCTCAAGAGAGACCTCTTTCACTACCAACTTAATTTCAAAATCCGGTAGGATACCATGTGAACAAAATGACCTTCCATCGAAAGTAGTAAGCAAAGTGTTTGGCCGGACCAGCTCTAGGGATCCGAGAGATTTCAAACATGACAAGGACATAACGCATGTAAGAGCACCCTCATCAACAACTGCCCCTCCAATGGTCTTTCCACCATGGATGACATCTATTGATAAGGCTACATGGTTAGGTAGGCGAATTTTAACATCAGGCAAGAGAAATTTTTCCATGAGACTCGACAAGTCTATGCTGCATAAGGCTACTAAGAGTGCATCCCACTAGGTGGTACAACTCTATAGCAACTCTAAAGTTGACATTGCACATGGGGTTTGGGCTAAGTCTTCAATTATGGAGTAGTTTGAAGCAGCACTAGCATTAGGGTTATGGAAGGTATTCTTAAAGAAACCTTTCGGTATCTTAGGCATAGTTTCAATAGGCTTCTCCATTGTGAGAGAGTTAGTAGTTTCACCTATAGACTTACCCTTCTCATAAGTCTCTTTTTTATAGTTTTTATTCCTAGTCTGCAGCAAAGTTGAATATCAAACAATGTTGATATAGTTGGGGTCATGGGCACCTAGAGTGCCCCCTGCTACATTAGAAGCTGAAGCAGAGTTCTGCACTTGGGGAAAAGGATCCTTCAGGACAGCCAGTTGTTGAGCTTTTAGTAGCTTCTGGGATTGTTGCATAAGGGGACAAAGGTGAGTGACGTGATCCTGGTGGCACAACTTACACAAGAATTTCACCTTTTTCTTTTATTTCTTTCCCCCATTAGCACTATTTGTGGGTTTCTGCTTGTTTTGATTTCCCTCCCCTTTCTTTCCTCTCTTCTTCTTCCCACGGGCTATTGATTTCCCTTTTGAGAGTTCTGTCCAAAAACATTTTCATTTTGGGGTGAGGGCGAAGCCTTTGCTACCTCCACTATAGAATTTTTTATGAACAACTAATGAAGTTGTTTGTCCAAGGACTCTATAGTGGGAGAGTTTACGGACCCAACCACACCATTGGCATGGGGTCTAGGATTAGGTTTCTCTGCATTGTGGGTAGGCCTTGGTGCCTCAGGGATGATCTCACACAAGATCCCATATTGTGAATAAATCAAATCCAATTACTGGGCCCTGAGAATGGCTTCTTCTTCATTGGTCACTCCTAAAGAGGATACGTCCTTAGATATGTAAGGAAACAGGGATTTAAGGAACCCCTCTAGTAAAAAATTGGGAGGAATAGTGGCTTTAATAAGGCTCTTTGCCTCCTCCACTCTTGGATATGATACGAGATGTGGGTAGCCTTGTTCTTCCTGAAGCTAGATAACATGTCGGTTCTGAAATCGTATCAGACTGGAAGCTTAAAATGGCTAAAGAATGCACTGTCCAGGTCCAAAAAAACTACTCAACGTAGTAGAAGGCAACTCAATGTACCATTTTTCTACAATATTCATTAAGGTTCTTTGTAACAACCTCAACCTAACCGAATATTCATTCAGCGAATTGGAAGAACACCATAAATGAAAAGTGGAGCATGATGCCTAGGACCTTCCCCAACTTTGCCCTCGAATTTAGGGATGTCCAATGGTAATTTGGTGGGGACAAGTGGCCATGAGGGGTCAATCCTCACTGGGTCATTCATCAATTTTGACAAATCTATCAAGTTTAATGTTTCCAGGAAAGGAATCTTGGGTCACACCGGAGCACTAAAAGTGCTAGTCTAGGGATTGGAGGGACTTTCCCCCAAATGCCTATATGTAAAGGTGGGGCTTCCCCCTACTTCCAGTTGTGAAGTGGATGGATTATTTTGAAATAGATTCCATCCATAATCCACAAGATTGTGGATTAAAGGTGTAGTATAAAAGGTATGGGCCGTCCCAGTTGAAATAGGGGTTTGAAAAGAGGGAGCAGGTATCCCTCCACTAAACAACGAAAAGGGAGAGCTTGTGAATGGGGACGAGACTGAATTTTGAAAACCTTCCCCGCAAGAAGTAGTGTTTCCAAATTGCACTCCTACATAAGAAGATGATGGGCCTACGTATCGCGTGGATGGGGGAAAATGCCCCCCATTCCAAGGAAATCCATGGATGAAAGTCGAGGATCCTACTGGACCACTCTAGGTAGTGTGTGTGAGGAGGAAGGAAGAGTAGGTATACTAGGAATCCCAGTAACCATGTCACCAGAAGCACCTACTAGGCTTGCGGGAACTAGAAGTTGGACCACCTAGCTCGATAGAGTCAATGGTGTAGTAGGTATGCTAGATCTAGGGGCACTTACTAGGGGTGTTAGTACCCCTTTAGCAGGAAAGGCTGAGGCGAAAACAAAAGAACTTTATCCTACCCACAGGGACACCTAAAATAGGTGAATCAAAATGCCTAACCTGGAAGATCACAGGATCGTTTAAGTTATTCAAGGGTGTATTAAAATTCCTTGCAAACGCATTAGCCTACAAGTCTTCTATCTCAACTATATTAAAATAAAAGAGGTTAGCTCTAACTGCTGGTTCTCCCAAAACATCACTTAATCCTCTCGGTTCAAATGAATTGTCTGTGTCCAATCTCTACCTTTGAGGTGGAGGTGGAGGTTCTAATGTGATGAGAGGAGGAAGGTTTTGCAACCTTCATGACCTTCTTATAGGTTGATCCTCCACGATTGTAAATTTTAGAATTCAAATCCTAAGGTCGGATAAACACAGACAAGCCATAGAGCAATCACTACAAAAATTCCTAAAGTCTCAACAATCAGTAAGGGTAAAATATATGCTTTCCCAAAGAAATATAAAGAATAGTTAGTTGGCATCCTTGAAGAGGTTCTTAGGCACAAGCAGATGAATCACCCACTGCCCTCCTACACTTTCAACAAGGGTTACCTTCCAAGCCCGTCCAAGGTGAACCAGAAATAGCATTTTGGTTTACCTAGGTATGAACCCTAGATGTCAAGAGACTAAATCCTACCTTAGCTATACTAATAGTTTGCGGGGATAGTTGCAAGCTTGACTCATACGCATGGGCAAGGTAGCTCATCCCGAAACTCTGTCTAGGACAGAATCTCTAGATACATAAAAGTATTGATTTATATCAAACAAGGAATCAGAGGGTTATCTCCTTAGTCCAATGCCTCCATGCGGCCTCATGCTTGACTCCTGTTTGAGAGGAGCTTCCAAGATACTATCTATAAATATAAGGATTTACCTATCGATTGGCCGACTATGTCTGAATTTTAAAACTTATGGGAAGTTTGCACTTCCTATCCCACAAGTATAGCCTAAGCTAGTAGGTGTATGGCCCTAAAAAATAAAAATTACTAATAAATTTTAATTATTGCGTTCATTTTAAGCGCTATTTTTTACTCAGAAGGAAGTGCAGTGAAAGACTATGATTTTTTTGACTCGATAAGAAATATAAAAAGCAAAGGTGTGTATTTCCAAAGCAAATTATCACCACTAAAACAAACTTCTTTTTTTTTCTTTTTGTAAATATAAATTGATGAAAATGCAACGATAAAGAGAACACTAAGACTATACTTTTGTAGTTTTTTGAGATTATATTTTAAAAACTGAAAGTAAAACTACTCTATGCAAAATCAAATGCAAAAGCTTTTAAATGTTTTTCTTTTCACTTTTTAAAATGATCAAAGACTACTTATGCACCTAAATGCACAAAACTTGAGTATGCTTGAATTAAACTAACTGTATAAAGTAAACAAAGTGAAGTAAACAAATTAACAAGACCAAGGATCAACCACCTAAGGAGGACTTGGAACCCTAGCTTGGGTGGATACAATGAAAAGAAATCACTGAAATAACACAAATGCAAGTGGCAAACCAATCACTATCCAAAAATAGAATGGTATAAACAATGTCTAGAACCCTGATCACTAATTCAGACAACCAACACTGGGACCTATAGCCCAAACAGGCAAATGCACTCCAAATTGCAAACAGAAAGACAATCCAAACAAAAGGACTCAAGGGCTTTACAAGAAAGCACAAGGTGTGGCCAACAAGGTCACCAAACTCACGGTACATTGCTTATAATGAAGACCAACCAGCAAACAGACTTTATAGAGGGACAGGAACAAGAAAACCCTAACCCAAAAATTCCAATGCTAAGGCTTGTATGCGACTTTATATAAGGGCAACCTGCATACTATATGTGACTGTCCTAGAGAGAAACCCACGTACACAGGCCTCTGTACGCAACTATATGCAAGAGAAACCCGCATACAGGTACAAAAATTTCTAATAAAAAGAAAAAATTTCAAGGTCTTCAAACACTATCCTAAGCATGAACCAAGACAGGATACCACACATAGACTCAAGGCAAAGACTCGGCAATGGTAAACAGAAATAACCCACAATAGTCTGGGCTCCCTAGTCGAGTCACCAGTTCTATTGTGCAGGAATAAACACCCTTGTAATCGAGGGTCTGGGGTTACCAATTTACTCTTAAAAACTTGCAGACAATTGGCTTTAAAGTACAGAAAAGGAATAGGAAGGAATTTTGAACTCACCCAATTAACGACGGTTCATCCAAACTTTCTCTTCTCGCACTCTTCTCCTCTCCAAAGCTTTTAGGGATGCACCTCCTTCACCTACAGAGAGTAAATCCTCCAAGTAAAATCTTATACATGTATATATGAAAAGTTAGATAAACAATATATAGAGTGCTTAATCATAAATTTTCATCAAACCATGATACATGAAAGAGACTCAACACAAAGTTGGAAGAAGGATTCTCTTTATTAACAATAGTAAATGAGATAAGTGTACAACCCAACGCCTGAAACAAGGACTCCTTCGCAACCAAAGGATTTTGAGTTCTACTGCTCCAAATGTTAGAATAATCAACCCATAGTATTTACCCACTTAGACATTATTTCATTTATTTTGTCTTATTTACCTAGTTCATGAGTCCCACCATGTGCAAGTTGCTAATTGCCTATCCATAGAGGTCAAAATTGCCATTATTGACTCATGTAGTGCTTTGGAAAGTCCTGGGAATCAAATCTGCTTTATTCCTGGCCTCCTAGGTGCCCATCTGCTTTTTCTGCTTTATGCCCTACTTTTTCAGTGTTTTAAGGCACATAGGAAAGCAAGACTAGGTGAGGTGAATCAACTTTGTTGCCTCTTCCTCCTCCACTCTTTCCTCCATGAAAAAGAATGTATGAGCTGCCATTTGACCACTCTTTAGCTTTCCCATGTGCCCTTGCTAATTCGTGGGGTCCTTGATAGATTTGGGATCAGCTTTTTACACCTATGGGGGATTTGCCTATTTTGGGTAAGCCTGCTTTATGCTAGTTTTGGATGCTTCCTTATGCATTCAATTTGCTCATGTATTCTATATATTCAGAAGCCTATGTTATTACAGAGTTGGCTATTGTACACTCAGTTAATACAATTTAGTGTTACAGCTCCATATTCAGTCTCCATTGTTGATAATTTTGCATGATCAATTGTTAATTGTTGTGAGTGTATTCAATCTATTGCAGGCCTAAATTTCTACACGGTATCAAAGCCATTGTAGGTTGTTACTCTCCTTCAAAAATTGTTTTGCAGGTTCGACATCAAGACTGGGAGCCTTCTACTGATAGCCGGGATAGATTTTCTAAAGCTATGGAGTCACAGAAAACTATCCTCACTCCCTTCAACTATTTTGAATGGAAATCAGAGATGGAGATATTGTTGAGAGCGAAAGGCCTCTACAGGGTGACTATGGCTATAGAAGTAG
>LPNX010950377.1:191667-250485 GCA_001517045.1 Pseudotsuga menziesii | reverse complement strand
CAAAAGCATGTATGAGCTGCCATTTGACCACTCTTTAGCTTTCCCATGAGCCCTTGCTAATTTGTGGGGTCCTTGATAGATTTGGGATCAGCTTTTTACACCTATTGGGGATTTGCCTATTTTGGGTAAGCCTGCTTTATGCTAGTTTTGGATGCTTCCTTATGCATTCGATTTGCTCATGTATTCTATATATTCAGCAGCCTATGTTATTATAGAGTTGTCTATTGTACACTCAGTTAATACAATTTAGTGTTACAGCTCCATATTCAGTCTCCATTGTTGATAATTTTGCATGATCAATTGTTAATTGTTGTGAGTGTATTCAATCTATTGCAGGCCTAAATTTCTACACCAAATACTTTTGAAGATATACCACCATCATAACTTTTATCTCCAAGTATGATTCATTAATGCCCTCCCCAAGGCCTCTATTTATACTTAAATAAAATAGAGCAGTTTCGAAGGTTGAGGAGGTTGAGACAATTAAGATAGTTAATGATTAGGGCTTAACAAATCTCCATTAATCATGTTTTATTATTTTTAATGTCAAATGGATGTGCACATGAGTATTGATACTGGAAACCTGCGTATGACATGCAAGTTTCTATAAGGGAAACCCGCGTACAGATCTGTACGCAGGTTGCAATGGAGATACTCGTGTATAGTACATGGCATGCTGTGGAGACAGTCGCGTACATACACGAGCTACTGTGGAGATAGTCGCGTATGACAATAAACATATGAAAAGTTAAAATGGAAAGCTGGTTGGATAGTAAATGCATCTCATGTCATGCCCATGTATAGTGTTTAGGAAACCTTCAATCCATAAATGTCCTTTTGTGTGCCAACATATGAAGTGTCAGCACTCGGACGGAGAAGTGCCATTTGGGTTGATAAAAATCATACACCTGAACAAAGAGACTGGAGATATACTGAATTCTAGACTACTCAAGGCTACCATATAGATTCCCAAGCTGAAGGATAATAAGGCGAAAACTTCAAATATTTTAAGAAAGGTGAGAGTGGAGAATAAAGTAGTCAAATCCCAAATCAACAGCTTACAAAAGGAAGCTATGCAAATAGAAGGATCTATGCAGAAAGGGACTTTGGCTCAAAAATTCTGTAATGGATGACATAAGGAGATCTGGACCTTGAAAAAGAAGTTAAAAATCCCTTCCACCCAGCTCACTCAAGTGAATGAATTGGCTGACTTCGAAAGGGAAAAAGAGGCATTGAACTCAGAGCTTACTGATTGCAAGGCTAAGCTGTTGAATCTTGAAGAAAAAGGGAGACGGTGGGAAGCAAGTATCTATCTTTTGAAATATAGCGAGGTAGAAATGAAAACCAGATTAGCAATGAAGGAAAATGAGCTCCAAAGCATAAGTATAGAGAATACAATTCAGTCCATAGGTATGACTAGAGAGATAGATGCCAGCTCCCTCTCCAAAGCAATGTCCCAGATAGGCATAAAGGATACCGAGCTCATTAAAATAAAATAGCAAGTTGAGGAACTGGAAAAGGAAAGAGTCAAAGAGAAATAAGGAAAAGAAAAGGTAGAGGAGAAATGCCAAGAACTGGCTCAACAAAATGATAAATTAACCTAACATGTGGTTAGAAAAATTGCCTTACAAGGCACTAGGCATCTGATCTGGGATCAAATCATCATGGAAGATGACAAGTTCTGGCCCTACTTGGATATTATTGAAGATCATGAAATTGCTATGAAAGAAGCCAATAAACAAGCTCAGATAGTATTAGTAGAAGTGAACAAAAGGCCCTTGGCGACCATGGAGAACACCATAACCTTCCTAAGCTCTATTTCAGATGGGTCCGCTAGTAGATATGGTATTCAAAACAAGATCACCGTTGTCTCTGGGGCTAGAAATATAGTGGCTAAGCACAGAATGATGGAGATGGTACAAGTTAAAATAGAAGTTATTGAGCACAAAGTACGAGAATTAGTCAAGTTATTTAGACCACTTGTAAGCAGAGGGATCCCCTTTTTCTAGGAGGAAAAGGGTCCTCTAATGTCTCAGAAGGAGTATCAGGATTTCCCAGTGCACTGTTGATTGGACCACAACAAATTTGGAGATATGCAACAAGTGTTGTCAAGAAAGGTCATTTTTGACAAGTTGGCTAGCGATTTTGAGTGATTGTTTGATTTTAAACCCACGTGCTCCAAAGTCTCTAACATTTCATACCTGAAAACGATGCAGCTTAAAGTGCAAGCATACGACATGGTAGCTGCAACCATGTCGGGTCCCGATCTATGGAGAGTCATCCAACAATATGGTTCATCCAAACTCAAAGCACACTCATAGGAGTGACAAAGATGATAAGTGGGAAATTTTCTCTACGTTCCACGCCTTCCCCAACGGTCGCTTCTATGACAGCCTTGTATAGTCATCGTCCGCTAGATGAGACTATGGGAAGCTCTCATGCGTATTTCATCCAGCATTTCACATTTCATTGTCTATCCTTTTCATGTAATTCGCAGTTGATGTGCTGCCTAAGAGGCTGTTAGAGGATGTCCTTCTAATTGTAACAAATTTTGATTCCCGAATGTGGGCTTAGGAAGTCCAAAATGCTATAAATGTACCTCCTAAAGAAAGAGAAGGGGTTGAAATGAATGTAATTTTGGTTGTGTGTGTTTTTTAAGAGAATTTTAATATAATTGTAGATCTGAGGTCCAAGTTTTCATAGAAGGATTCATGTGTCGTTCGCACTTACAGTCTATTATCTCCTTTCTTATGTGAATGTATTTCTAGTTTATCTCTCTCGTTTTGTTTTCTTTCATATCTGAAACTTAGGGTATAATAGTTTAGAATTCATACTCACTATGATCCATCTGTTGTTTTAGGTATTCACGAAAGTTTTCTTCTAAAGTTGATACAAAATTCAATTTTACAATTCTCTGTGTTGATGGTCTGTTCATGTTCCTCCTTTCCACTAGACAATTATGAATCAACTATGATCGAGTGGCTTCCTTTCCCCCGTGTTGAAATCACATGCATTCAATTCTGATTATTTCTATTATATATCTTGACTCCATCGCCCAATGGTGTTGTGGTTTGTTTCAACCAATTTTACAACCAATTTATAGTTTCACTTGTATATATATGTCTAGCATTGTTAACATTTGGTGAGAGATCCCTCTTGGAAGAGTAGAAGGCCAGTTCTCTCTTCAAAAGTGGTTCTGCTATTACCTAGGAGCGATCCTTCTACAACCTTTGGTTCAATTCCAGTGCGAACAAACCGGTGCCTTTACCGAGGATGCGATTGGAGATCATCCCTGGGAAGAATGACAAATATTCATAGGATAAAGAGTCTCTGTGGGAAAGCATAGATTCATACATGTAGAGAAGGTTGTATCATTTTCTCTGACAACTCCATTGAAATATTATGGAAGGTGACTCCACTGAGGAGACCGATGGGTAGGAAGAAGGGGATTTCTGTGGGAAAAGGGAAACTTTTGAGTTCATGAGAAAGTTGTACGTTCATCCTGGCGACTCCATGCCGGCTCTGTCCAATACCACACTAGATATCCTAGCTTCTCGAAAGATCCACACAAGAGGTAACTCTGAGACTGAAGCTTTACTTAGTGTGGATAATCCAGAAAGAATACTTAGAAATAGAAATAAAGAGAAATTGGATTCTCCATTTTTTGATAATTCATCATCTCAAGCTTTGTACGGCTTAGCTAAACCCGAGTTGGGGGTTAGGGCTAAAAGACTGCTAACGAAATCCAAGTCTAAATATGACCTATGAAAAGTTGGGGTAGACCCTAATACGCTGCAATCCTTTCTGCTTGATTCTTTGTGGATGAACCTAGAAAACCCACCAAAAGCTGAAGAGATAGCCCCTATCTTTCAGAACACCCAGTTATCCAACCCCCTATCTATTCCTAACCAACCTACCCCAATGGTTGCTGCTATATTTTCACCATTAGCCCTACCTCTGGTTCTACACGACCTCCCTATGAACTATGCCCAAAGAATTGCACTCTATGATGGGGAGGGAAATGTCTCAGCAAGGTACCATGTGGATAAGTTTGATGACTTTATTGACTTGGAAGAGGTGGATGATGAAGATGTCAAAATGCCGTTGTTCCATTAGAGTTTTTCTGGGGAAGCCAAGAAATGGCACAAAGATCTGCCACCTAGGTCTATCCACAACTTCACTGGCTTTCAAATCATATTTCTAAAAAGGTGGGATGATAAAAAAATCCCCTTATATGTCTTGTCTCAATACAACAATCTCAAAAAAGGAGGTTTTGAATCAGTCCATGAGTTTTCCAGCAGATTCATGTGGGTCTACAACTCAATACCTGCCGATATCAAACCTTCACCTGGGGTGGCTAAAATTCATTACGCTGATGCCTTCGACAATGATTTTGCTCTGTTATTAAGAGAAAGAAATTCAAACACTCTCCCATCCATGTTCACTGATGCCCTAGAAGTATAGGCCAATATGATGGTATGTGGGAAAATTAAACCAAAGGTGAAGATCGACAAAAGGAAAGGTAGAGAAGAGGCACATCCCTCTATTTCTACCTCTTCATCTAGTGATATGAAATTTGAGATGATGCTCAGAACTATGGAAAATTTGATGGATAGCCTAACGGTAGAGGTGAAACTGACAAACCAGGAGCAGAACGAGCCTCAGATAAGGAATCTCAATTTTAGGAGGCAAGTTCCTCTCCCGCTCCAACCAAATAGACCAAGGGATGTGAGAAATCTGAGGAACCAAGGAGAGTAGCCAATCAGGCCTCCTTTCCCTGAAAACTATGTGGCTTCCAAAGATGAAGCTGAATATTTCGATGATCATATCCTTCATTTCGGTGATTTGGACTTTGAGATTTACTTGACTGAAGAGTAACATGATATGTTCACTCAGGTAGATGACAAGACCTTGACTAAGGAATTGGAGCAATATCATAAAGGGTATATGCATGCTATAGATGATGTCAAGAAGATCAAGTTAAGGAGTAGAGAAGTTGCTATACAAAAAAAGGGTGGTGACTCTACTAGTGGCGCTACTGTACATAAGGAAGGGTTAAATCCAGACCAGCATTCTAGTAGTTAGACCGGCCCTGGGAAAGGAAATGGAAAATAAAAAGGGCCGGTGGCACCTAGAGAAGTGGAAAAGGGGAATGGTAATGTGAAAGAGTTGGAGCTAGTGGAACCTGTCGAATCGAGAAAAACCCCTCCCATGTTTAATCTCCAAAACAATATAGCTAAGCTAAAGGTCCTAATTCCTTTCAATGAATTATTGAGGAATCAGGAGTATAGGGAAACTATAACAATGACGATTGCAAATCAAGGAGAAGCTCACGCTGATATTTTAGAGCTGACTGACAACAACCCTACTATTATTCTGTGATCTAAGATTGACAGTGTGGACGGTGATGACAAGGAGGTTCCCCCCTTTTACATGAGCTTAAATGTACATGATATGGTGTTACACAATGCTATGCTGGATTCAGGAGCCTCACACAATTTGATTCCCAAGGGAGTGTAGAAAGCCTGGGATTGGAGGTTACAAGGACTTATAAATACTTATATTCTTTTGATTCTAAAAGGGTAAAATGTCTAGGATTAATCAAAGACATGGTGGTATTTTTAAATAAGTTTCCCTCTAAAGTTGTGGTCATGGACGTCGTCATGGATGACATTCCTCCCAAGTTTGGTATTTTGCTGTCAAGGTCTTAGACTTCGAAGCTGAAAGGCATCTTGCAAATGGACATGACTTATGCAACAATTCTTGTTCGGAATGAAAGAAAAAGGTTATACAGCGAGAAGAGGTTTCCTTACGTCATGAGTAGTCAAACTCAACCCGGCATCCATCATGTTTATGCCGACGGCACAGACTTGGGGTCCTCTATTTTCTTCAATGATATATCTCCTTGCAACTCAGAGGTCGTTGTGCCACAAAAGGATAAAAAAGAGGCCAGCAAGCTAGAAGTTGTGGAGAGGAATCAAATGGATGAAGGATTGTGGAAGATGTATTTCGATGGCTCGGTGTCTAAAGCGGGTGCTTCCGCAAGTGTGTATATAATATCCCCCACTAAAGGTACCAAAAACTGCTCTTATAAGTTGGTCTTTGAATGCTCTAACAATGTAGCAGAATATGAAGCCTTTTTACTAGGCCTGCATGCACTGAAGGATTTAGGAGCAAAAAGGATCCAAATTTTTGGGGACTTAGAGCTTGTAGTAAACCAAGTGAACGATATCTATTAGACTAAACATCTGAGAATGAGGGCCTATTGGAATGAGGTATGGGATATGTTCAGAAATTTCTTCACTAAACATACAGTCCAAGTGATTCCCAGAGATGAGAATGCGATAGCAGACTCTCTAGTGACTGCAGCAGGAAAATTTGAAACTCCCATGGCAAGAAAAAGGAAGTACAAAGTAGATATTGTAAACAAGCCTTCCATACCAGATAACACTAAATATTGGCAGGTTTTCGAAGATGATATGTAGATCAAAATATTTCTGGAGATGTCTGGTGAGTTTGTGAACACTCACATTGATGGAGATAGTGCTAACCTCAAAAATTTCCTAGATGTTGAAGAGGAAGGTGAAGAAGACGTCGGGATGGGAATGCTAAAGGATTCCTTGGGTGGTAGGGATATATTCCAATTGAAAAGCAATCATATTCCCAGGGGCCTGATCCATTTGGAATCTCTTTTTTACCAAAATGATGTAGCAAGGGATCTGAAGGTCAAGCTTGCCACGGATGCCGTCGAAGATGTGGATATCGGCACTGAAGGTGACCCTAAAATATTAAAATTTTCCAAGAAATTACCCACTAAAGAAAAAGAAGGGTATGTGAACCTAATGAAAAAGTAAACGGATGTGTTTGCGTGGACTTATGAATATCTCGAAGAATATGACACTTCCATCATAAAACATACTATTTTGATTAAACCCGGAGAAAATCCATTCAGGAAAAAAATTAGGATGATCAATCTGAAGCTGGTGCCCATTATTGAAAAAGAAGTAAAAAGGTTGTTTGATGCAAAGATAATAGTAACTCTAAGGTTTTCAAAATGGGTAGCCAATTTGGTTCTTGTCCAAAAAAAGAATGGGGAAATAAGGTTATGCATAGATTTCAAAAATTTAAATAAAGTCTCTTTAAAAGATAACTACCCATTGCCAAAGATGGACTAGATCCTGTAGAGGGTGGTAGGTTCAGAGAGGATATCCACTATGGATGGTTTTTCTAGGTACAATCAAGTGAAGGTGTTTCTTGAAGACCAAGAAAAAACTGCTTTCACCACACCTTGGGGTACATTCATGTACGCAGAGATGTTGTTTGGGTTAATGAATGCTGGAGCAACTTTCCAACGTGCCATGAATATTGTTTTTGTAGATGAGAAAGAAAAGTTTTTGGTGATATACATGAACAATATTACTATGTACTCTAGGTGGGATAAAGATCATATCAGGCACTTGGAAAGAGTTTTTATTAAATGCAGAAAGTATGGCATTTCCTTGAAGCATAGAAAATCAAACTTTGCTCTATAAGAAGGAAAGTTGTCGGGGCACATTATTTCAAAGGAAGGGATCAGGATCGATCTGGACAGGGTAAAAGGCATTTTGAAAGTGGAATATCTGAGTAAGAAAGAAATCGAATCTTTCATCATCCAAGTCAACTTCTTGAGGAGATTCATCCCTAGCTTCACCGAAATCCTAATGGACATTACGTACATGCTAAGGAAAGATCATGAAATTAACTAGACGGTGGGAGCCAAGAAAGCTTTCAAAGATATAAAACAAGCCATTTCAGAAGCTCCTGTTCCAATCAGCACAAATTTTGAAAATCATTTCTTAGTATTCTCTTATGCCTCAGAACACACTGTAGCAGTAGTGTTGCTACAAAAGAATGATCAAGGTGAAGAACAACCTATAGCGTTCTTCAGCAAGATATTGAGAGATGGAGAGCTGAAATATAGTATAATGGAAAAACATGAAGACTACGCCTTTCCTAAAGTATTGAAAGATTTCACAATCTACATCCTCTGTTCCCACATAATTGCCTATGTACCTTGCAGTGTAGTGAAAAGCATACTTACACAGCCTGACCCAGAAGGAAATAGAGCAAAGTGGGTTGCAATGCTCCTAGAATATGACATAGAAATCAAGCCCACAAAGTTAATCAAATGGCAAGGATTGGCTAAGATGATGATAGATTCCCATTGTGACTCTCTATAACTTGATAGATTCCCATTGTGACTCTCTATAACTAAATTTTCTCACTTGTCAGTCTGGTCGAGAAGAAGCAAAGGTGCAGGTGAATCCTGACTTATTTATGTCTCCTTGGTATGCTGACATTGTTTTTGTATTGCAGAATTTACAACCCCCTACTGGGCTAAGAAAAACCTGGGCTAGATCCATAAAACTGAAAGATACAAAATTTTGCATCATAGAACAATATCTCTACTAGAAAAACCCAGAGGGGATACTGCGAAACTATATTCTAGAGGACAAAGCTCAATGTATGGAAAAGGAATTTCATGAAGGAAATTGTGGAGGACACCATTCCTGGAAAGTTACCGCGAAAAAAAATTTGAGAGCTGGATTTTATTGGCCCACGTTATTTTCTGATGTCTATAAGCAGATGACTAAATGCCACCAGTATCAAATTTTTTAGGGGAGAAGGAAGGTTGTATCACTACCCCTCAACCCAATATCTGTGGAAGCTCCTTTCAAGCAATGGGGTTAGATTTCATTGGCAAGATTAATCCAAACTCATCCAAGTAGCATAAGTGGATTATGACTGTGACTGATTACTTCACAAAATGGATTGAAGCCACACCCACCAGGTGGGCTACAGAAGAAGTGATAATGGATTTCATAGAAAACAATATTCTGGAAAGGTTTGGCTGCCTGAGGCAGATTATGACTAACAACGCCCCCGCGTTTAAATAAAAAAAGATGATCAACTTTTTCCACAAATACCATATAAGCCTGAATTATTCTATGGCTTATTACCCATAGGGGAATGGATTAGCTGAATCTTCCAACAAAAGCCTTGTGAGGATCATTAAGAATTTGTTGGAGGATAATAAGAAAGCTTGGCACACTAAATTGAAATATGTCTTGTGGGCCGATAGAATCAACACCAAAAGGGCCATTAGCATGTCACTGTTTCAGTTAGTATATGGATCCGAGGTAATTTTTCCTACCTCTCTCGGCGTTCTAGTCATGAAGTTATTACGGGATCCGTTGGATGAGCCCAATCCCATTCAAAGAAGGATCAACCAAATCATTGAGCTTAATGAAGTAAGAGACAACGCTTATGATAAAGTATAGATACACCAGGAGAAAATGAAGAATACCTTCGATAGGAAAGTAAAAGAAGATGTTTTCCAGGTCAATGACTTCCTGTTAAAATGGGATGCCCCTCATGAGGACAAAGGGAAGCACAAAAAATTTGACCATTTGTGGGTAGGCCCTTATCTTATTGCGAGGCATAGAGGAGACAATGCCTTCATTTTGTAGTATCCAGATGGGTCACAGTATGAAGGAGGCATGGCGAATGGGAGGTTCCTGAATCATTACTTGGAATAAAGGGACCTAGGTCCATGTATCATAGTGTAAATATGTCTTATGTTTTAATCACTACGGATGGTGAATCGGAATATTTTAAGCCAGTGGAGAAAGCCCTAAGATCAGAAGAGGTAACCATTCTTTCAGAATTTTTTTTTCTTTTAGGTAATAAAATAATAGGAGGTGCTCAATGGATGAGGTGAGTGGTCTAGGGGGTTCTTTGCTACCTAACTAGGAGGATAGCATCCCTCATGGAGCCAATTGTTAACACTCTCTTAAATTTTTGGCATAAGTGGTACTCACGTCCTTCAGCCCCATCGATAAGTGTTGAGAAGACAGCATGGTATTTGCAAAAGGAGCCGAGGGCACGCATAAGATAGCACCCAGCCTTCGGAATCAACTTTAGTGATGAATAGCCAAAGAAGCTAAATGATCTGTGGATTGGAGAAATGGGGCTAAGATGGAAACATGGGTCATGCTAGATGCATAAAAAGGGAATCATGATCAAAGGATGATGTTGATCAGAGGGCAGATCAATGACGTTAAACATTTTCGCACAACGAACATGTCCGACCCAAGCCGTTTTTTGTATATTTGTGAAATAGTTTAAAGAGCGGATGCACCCAATGGTCAATATTGGGACCCAAGAGTATCTGTGGCTGAGAATTATCTTGCATCCTAAACTAGCAAGGATGAAAGCAGCAATTCTAGATCACAAAAAATGGTACAGGTTGTTTTGATCGACAGTGTGTATTAGAACAAAGGGAGATTGGTAGCTATAATTCATTTCGCAATATGGAGTAGCACGGAAAGAAATAGAACCTCTCTTTGAGAAGAGTGGTGGGGTCCATCCGAATCGACGGTTGTGAAGGAAGTTGGTCTCAATCGACAGTTGAGATGCACACCCGTGAGGTAAGGTAAGACATGGCATAAAGAACCCCACATGTCTATTATATAGATCGTGAAGAATAAGATATATGGTGCAAAATGTCTAGGAAACATTCACAGGTTATGTTGTGTAAAAAACTATAAAGAGGCCCACACAAGGTCACAAATATTTATGTTTTCCAAAACCTCAAAGCCGTCAAATATCCAACCACATTTAGAGTGCCAGCCCGGACCATCCAGGACACTGTGCTACAGAACAATGTAAGCCCTTAATACCCGCTCAGTGTTATTTGAGAATCGGTGAAGTAGAAGTGGTTGGGCTAAGAGATGATGTAGAGCCTAAGGCCGCAAGTCGACGGACAGAAGAGAGCCTGTTAGATGAAAATGCTGAAATTTTTGATACCATCTTGGTGGGAGAATCTATTGAAACCACCAGAGGTAAATTGGAAGCTCTTAAGAACCGAGGTAGAGATACCTGTGGTCTTTTTTACTCTTTCTTCCACCTTTTATCTGTCGACCAAACCCCATGTTTCCCTGAATTTGTCGAGTGGTGTGCAGACAATTTCTCTACCACCAAAGGTGTTATTATGGATAAATCTAAGTCTAAAATCTTTTTCCCAATTAAAGCTTCTGTCATCCACAAAACCTTGGATGTCCCTGATGAATTCACCCATATATCCCAAGACTACCAAGAAGAAGACATTATACATTGATTTAGAGAGTCTACTAAGGAAAGTAAAGAAACCTTCCTAAAGGCCTGTTCTAAACCCAACGGTAAACTCATCGACCTATCTTACCCTATTGACCTTAGCCAATTCAACAAAGAAACTCAGTGGTGCATATCCCTAGCCAGTTAGTTCCTAGGTCTAGATACCAACGCATACGTCCTAGAGTCACCGTCGAGTCTTTTGTTTGTCTTAAGTACTTTTTCGGCTGAACCTGAAGTGCCTAGACAATCCAGTCAGTCTTGTTGCCTTAAATTTGATGAGTTCCTAGCCGAGAACATCCATTCCCAGTTAGAGAACTTCCATGACACTATAATGTTGAGATTCTGGTCCTTCTTGTTGAGGATGTTCATAGCCTATAATGAGGAGGACCCGCAAGTACCAGAATTGGAAATCACTGCTGATATGGCCATGGGTTACTGTAAATTCATGAACCAATTGATGGCCGAAATATATGGATTATTCTTTCATGAAAGGTTGCCTAGAGTGTTTCTTGAGATGAGGCAATTGTTGCAACTGTCAAATAGCAAGAAGATAGGGGACTGGTTCCTCATAGAATTTGGAACGACCATAAGGTTGTATGGCTTCATACATCCACCCTACGTCCTGCCCACTTTTCTAACCCTCGGGTTTTTCTCCATGGAATTAATCCGACAAATACTCATTGTCAAAAAAGAACACTTCTTGAACTTTAAGAAAAGTTCAAGTTTAATTTTTCCATGGGAATTAAAACCATACACAGTTAGAAGCAGGGCTGATTTTCCCCTGGTCACCAACTTGCTTAGAGGCATGGAATTTTCCCTGGGACAAGCAATAAATTATGACCCTCACCAGGTGATTTCCAAAAGAAGGAAAGATTATAAATGTAGGCCTTTTGAGCAAACTGAGGTACCGGGACTTAGAGAAGTGGAAAATTGGGATGATTTCCCTATTTTTGCCCTAATGGATACCAGCGCAAAGCAGGACACCAGCTCACAGCTATCGGAGATAGGTTCTCCCCAAAGAGAGTTGGCGACAATAGCTGAGATAGTAGGGGAATTCTCATCACTGGTCAGCTATTCGGCAAGTTCAATGAAAACAGGGGTTCCTGACCCCATGGACAGTGAAGAAGTGGACACTGCCAGCATGCCCAAGAAACAGAAAGTGGAACCGGGACAACAATTTATGTAGGCCAAAAGGGGACAGGCAAAGAATAAGAATGTAGTGAAAGTATAGTGACAAGAAGAGTCCGAGGTAGCTGAATTGAAAATACAAGAATATGTATTTGATGGGTAGACTCCAAGCAAGCATGTCTGCAAATAAGAATGGCTAAGGTCTTACTGAGACAGGGACGATAAAACCTTCGAGGAAACAACAAAACTATAGAGCGAAGCCTCGCGGTTGCCTCAACCCAATGTGGCATTGAAAAATGTAAGGGATCATGCCACTGATACCCTTAGCTTAACCTTGGCAGTGGGGAACAAGGTGTTCGAGGTCAATGTGAACCTCTCAACGGTTCCCACTTCTAACATCATACACATAAAAAAAGAGATTAGAGATATACTGAATGCCATACTTCTCAAGGCTACCATACAGATGTCTAAGCTGGATGAGAATAAGGAAAAAACTTCAAATCTTTTAAGAAAGGTGAGAGTGGAGAATAAAGCACTCAAAGCCCAAATCAATAGCTTACAAAAGGAAGCTATGCAAATAGAAGGATCTACGTAGAATGGGAGTTTGGCTTAGAAATTGCTCGATGGCAGAGATAAGGAGATCTAAACCTTGAAAAAGAAGTGAAAAATCCCTTCCACCTAGATTGCTCAAGTGAATGAATTGGATGACTTCAAAAGGGAAAAATAGGCATTGAACTCCAATCTTACTGACTCCAAGGCTAAGCTACTGAAGCTTGAAGAAAAAGGGAGACAATGGGAAGCAACTATCCAGCGTTTGAAAGATAGCAAGGAAGAATTGAAAACTATATTAGAAATGAAGGAAAGTGAGATCCAAAGTAGAAGTACATAGAATACAACTCAGTCCACAGGTACAGGTGGAGAGATAGATACTAGCTCACTCTCCAAAGCAATGTTCCAGATAGGCCTAAAGGATACCGATTTCATTAAACTGAAACAGCAGGTTGATGAATTGGAAAAGGAAAGAGTCAAAGAGAAACAAGGAAGAGAAAAGGTAGAGGAGAAATGCCAAGAGCTGGCTCAACAAAATGCTAAATTAAGCTAACAGGTGGTCAGCAAACTTGCCTTCCAAGGCACTAGGCATCTGATCTGGGATCAAATCATCATGGAAGTTGACAAGTTCCATCCCTACCTGGACATTATTGAAGATCATGAAATTGCTATGAAAGAAGCCAATAAACAGCCTCAGATAGTATCGGTAGAAGTGAATAAAAGGCCCGTGTCCACCATGGAGAATGCCATAACCTTCTTGAGCTCTATGTCAGACGAGCCTGATAGCAGATATGGTATTCAAAATAGGATCGTTGTTGTCTCTGGGGCCAGAAAGATAGTGGCTAAGCACAGAATGATGGAGACAGTATAGGCTAAAATAGAAGTTATTGAGCACAAAGTCCAAGAAGTCATCAAGTTATTTAGATCACTGGTAAGCAAAGGGCTCCCATTTTTCTAGGAATAAAAGAGTCCTCTAACAGTCTTAGAAGGAGTATCAGGAGTTCCTAGTGCATTGCCAATTGGACCACAGCAAATTTGGATATATGCAATAAGTGTTGTCAGGGAAGGTTGTTTTTGACAAGTTGGCCAGTGATTTTGAGTTATTGTTTGATTTTAAAGCCACATGGTCCAAATTCCCTAAGATTTCATACCCAGAAATGATGGAGCTTAAAGCGCAAGCATACAACATGGTACCTGTGACCATGCCTGGTCCCGATCTATGGAGAGTCATCCAAACTCAAAGTGCACTCATAGGAGTGACAATGATGATACGTGGGAAATTTTCTCTACATTGCACACCTACCCCAATGGTCACTTCTCTCAGAGCCTTGTACAGTCACCATCTTCTAGATGGGACTATGGGATGTTCTCGTACCTATTTCATCCCGTGTTTCAGATTTCATTGTCTGGATGTTTCATGCAAGTCACAGCCAATGTGCCACTTAAGAGGCTATTAGAGGATGTCCTTCTGATTGCAACAAATTTTGATTCCCAAATGTCAATGTAGGAAGAACAAAATGCTATAAATGTACCTCGTGAAGAAGGAGAAGGGGTTGAAATGAATGTAATTTTTGTTCTGTGTGTTTTTCAAGAGAATTTTAATATAATTGCAGAGCCGAGGTCATCGTTTTCATACAAAGATTCATGTGTCGTTCGCACTTATAGTCTGTTATTTCCTTTCTTATGTGAATGTTTTTCCAGTTTATCTCTCCCGTTTTGTTTTCTTTCATATCTGAAACTTAGGGTATAATAGTTCAAAATACATACTCAATATGCTTTGTCTATTATTTCAGGTATTCACCAAAGTTTTCTTTTAAAGTTGATACAGAATTCATTTTTACAATGCTCTGTGTTGATGGTTTGTTCATGTTACTCCTTTTCACCAGAAAATTATGAATCGACTATGATCAAGTGGCTACCCTTCCCCTATGTTGAAATTGCATGCATTCAGTTCTAATTATTTATGTTATATATCTTGACTCCATTGCCCAATGGTGCTGTGTTTTGTTTCAACCAATTTTACAAACAATTTATAGGTTCACTTGTATGTATATATATATATATATATATATATATATATCTGGCATTGTTAACATTTGGTGAGAGATCCCTTTCGGAAGAGCAGAAGGCCAATTCTCTGTTCAAAAGTGGTTCTGCCATTACCTAGGAGAGAGTATTCCACAACCTTTGGTTTAATTCCAGTGCTAACATGATGAAAAAATGCAAGCATTTTCCTTGATCAGTAGCAATGTAGCATATATTGTCTTTCGTAAAATTAAATGTGTGCTATGAAAAAATATGTCCTAAGAAGATACTGATATGGCTAGGTATGTCGATCAATTTTGTGTTTGGATCATTTGAGCTATAAATTAAATTATTGGACTATGAATTTTATTCAATAATTGATTATTTAAGTTTACCTATAAATCCATTCTGTTTGGATAAGATATATAATGTGCATAAAGACTAAGGCAACATCACATTTGTTTGTGTGATCATACCATTGTAAACTTTTTGTGTTTTCGAGATCATATGTCCAAAGTATAATCAACATACTAACACTTCAAAAAGCACACACAAAACATTAATTCAATTATAAGTGGACTTGAAGTATGGAAGGAATTCATGCCTTGGGTTTAATATTTGCATTTGTTATTCTAGGAATCGATCCATATGTGAGCTAATGCATCTGACTATAAGCCTTCTAATCCCCATAATATTGTGTCATTGGTTTCTAAAACAAGTGCAAAGAATTGACCAATTGCACCTACAAGATCCTTGCAATGCTAGAATTCTAACAAACAGTAATACCCCATAGTGAAAATAAATAAAAGCGCCGAGATAGATCTCATGATGTTTTCATATGCAAGGAAGCATTAACTCAGCTGGATTTTGAGGTCTAGATGTCTTCTCACATGTTTTATCGGATCCACTCTCGGGTGTGTAGTATCAATGGATATATGGATTCAATACGTATATGGATCGGATTCATAATGGAAACGAATCCCATGTAGAAGGAAACATATCTTGGTCCCATGAAACGGGTCCTATGAAAAATAAAAAAATTCTTGAAATTTTCAAATGGATCCTGTGAAAAATCAAACGATTCCTGAAAGTTTCAAATGGATCCTAAACTTTTAGTGCTTCTATGATCCATTGATCCCCCAAAATAAATGTTTTTTAATGAACAAATTTAAGACCCCTGAACACCTAGTGGCTACAAGCGTAAACCCCATTCCTACTCAAGGTCTAATCTATCATTATGTCAAGATATGCTCTTGAACTCAGATATATCAATATCAAGGTCTGCTCTCAACATTTTTATTTGATATATCTTTATGGTCAAGTTCTTCGATCAAGGGCTGATCTATCTTTATGTACTATGTTGTTGCTCACTTCACCTACTATTCTATAGTATTTTCATAGCATTCAAGAAAACCACTTTATCCCTTGGTGGACATACCCATACACTAAAAAGGGTCATCAGTTTATTCAAACTTCAACTTTACTCCTCACTGAATTCTAAAAGTAAATCAGAAGCAAAATGGAAATTAGAAGTGGAAGTACGTAGTAAATAAGTAGTCTATGTAAACCCATTTAAATTTTTACTGTGCTCCAATAGATTTATCTTCTATTCACATTCTTATACTCAGTTTTCAGTCCCTAGTATCCCCTACAATCCCATGCTTATAAAAACAAGGTTTGAATGAAAATTAGCACAGCTTAGAAGAGCATTATTATAGTAGACCTAAAGCTGGCATTAAGGCTCATACAAAATTCCATGTACACTGTACTTGAGGTTTAAGAGGATTTAAATCCTTTTACAAGGCATGTCACGATTGGCCTTGAAATTAGTAGTCACAACTTAAGCGTCAACCACAATTGTTATTTTGTCAAATTCCTTCCAACGAAATTTATGGGCCGAGATGACACAAATGGCCATCTAACTTGACTGTAAGGGAAACAAATCTAACATGACATGTATGATTCAATACAATTTATTTAGAGAAGAGTGTGGTGTTAAAGATAAAACATTTTGAAATTCCAATACATATTGATGATGGTTTGCCACTATAAGTTTAGTATATGGAAAAATGGTGTGACAAGATAGAAAGATGGAATAAATAGGGATTCCAGAAATCACCAACAAGGAACAAGACATAATATATCAGGAACAAAGCATCCAAGGACCTAAGGGAAGAAGAAGAACAAGTGACATCATAAAAAGAAACAAAAGGAATTAGCATTTTTTAATGAAACCTAATGTGGGTGAAACGTCACAGACATTATAAATAATCTCATGCTGGGATGAAATTATTGTACTTCTTATCATTTAGTAATGAAGAGAAACCTGAAGTAAGGGCCTAGACCAAGCTAGTTGTGCCTGTACTTCTTATCATTTAGTAATTAAGAGAAACTTGTAGTAAGCCCCAGACCAAGCTAGTTATGCCTGAATCCCCAACATGTGATGTTGAATTTAGAATTGGTTTGTTGATTATAGGTATACTAGATGTTGTTATTTATTCTATTCAGAACTGTGCTAACTATATCGACAACTAACCATATAAAATAATGAAATTTGAATGTACACAAGAAAAAAGCCTCTATGATTCATACTCGTAGAATTTGGAGCTTCATAGTCAAAGAAAGTATTATTCACATATTAAAGTATATCAAGAAAATTGAGTTCAAATTTTAGTATCCTGTGGGAAACAAAAATACTTTCATCTTCTAAGGAGAGATTCATATTGCATGGGTATATTGATTTTTAAGAATGTAAAATAACCTCAAAATGCTGTAGAGTTTTCAAGAGAGTGCAAAATGACCTGGAAATCTTGGCAAATGTAATTTGGTCATCTTGCTCCTTAATAGCCTAAATGCCATTTAACAGGTGTTGCAGTTGCAGCTGTTTTCCAAATTTTTATTTTTATTTAAATTTTGGACCCTCTTTTAATTTTATCTTGCCAGGGAGTTTTTGGAGTCCTGGACTCTGTCTTTCTTCTATTACAAATTTGGATTTTCCTGAGTTTGAATTGAGTCCAATTGTTTACCACTTTCGAAAGTTGAATGATTATTTTTGCCTACAAATTCTTTTGGTTGTGAAGTTTGAACTTTTTTGGCTTATGGTTAATTTCCTCTTTCACTGACAGAAATTTTATGAATAGTAAATTGGGGCCGTAGTTCTCTATGCAGCCGCTATTGCAGAAGCTATTTTATGAATGTCCCTATGGAAAGTCATGTTTTTCACCGATGTTTTTCTCCTTTGTTTATTTTTTCAAGCTTTTGACTGTTCAATTTTTCTGTTTATCACTATCAGAGCTTTAGTCCTATGCATTGCTGCCATTTCGGATGGCAGATTGCAAGCGCCCTAAAGAAATCCCTTATCTTTGTCGATTCCGCGTGTTTTTGTTTTAAATCATTTTCTTTCTTTCGCTATCAGGATTTTGTTTGACATTCGATCGGGGGGGCTAGTCCTTTATGTTGTTGACAAGGCAACATCATTGAGCCTTTGGTTGCAGAACCCGTTGTCTTTCCTTTTTTTGCCATTACAGTTTTCTAGTAAACTTTCTCGTTGATGTTTAGTGGTTTTGAGCTCCGATCTTTAGCTCTAGAGTTGCCGACCACCGATGTTTTATGTTGACTACAGAACCCTTATTCTATACGGTTTTCACCATTGCGGTGGTTTAATGAACTAACCATCCAACGTTTATGTGCTCCTTTCGTCGATGAGGTGTTTGTCAGCCCAATGCTTAGTTTTCCCATCGGTGAGGGTTTTTCCCACCGTTTTGTGTGTGTGTTTTATCCTATTTTTTGGTAGTAGAGGTTTCTGTTTCTTTTTAGGGCTTTTGTGATGAGAACACAATGCAGGGTCGCATGTTTGATGCTTAGTCTTATTGATAGTGTGGTTTACATTTTATTGAATGCTTTCCATATTAATGCTGTGTTTTTTGTTTAACTGCAGACAAGCTTAGAATATTTTTCAGAGCCAGTTTGATGATTCCTGCTGCGAAGAAGACATATCTAAAGGGAAAAGCAGAAGGGAGTTGGCAGAAGAAAAGGAAATTAAGAAGCAGAGATGTTGCTCATAGAAAAAGATAGTGAATGTTTGAGATCAATAGGTTATTGAGAAGAATTGATAGCAGCAGAGACCCAGGCTTGGAAAAGGTTCATCAGTTACCAAGCCGGTCCCTCTTTACAAAGTGCTCTTGAATCTTAGTCCAAAATGTAACGTATTGTATGAGTCATGAGCACTCACAAAGGACAAAATTGTAAGATTAACCAATTGGGGGAGCTGAAAGGTCACCCGAGGGGGCAACCCAAAAGTTTGGCTATTTGTATAAATATAGGAGAGTTAGATGAAGACAGGACTTTTTCCTAGATAGATTTGTGAGAACATGTTGTAAGAAGAACTATTTCCTTTTGCAATAGATAATTACAAGTTACCTGTTGGAGAAAGCTTGGTGGAATGTTCAAATGTTGTGCTATGGATTTGTTGAATGTGAACTATTTCATTTTTAGCTATTGTCCATTAACTGTGAGATCGTTCTAACTCTTTGAACCTATGTTCTTGTATGAATTCTCTCTAGTTTATTCTTTGAAATTTCCACTATGAGTAATGAAGGTTTTTCATAAACAATGAGCTATCTCATTGTTCATCTATATATTAATGTTTATGTGTTTTGAAATAAGTAATAGCTATCTATGATTTTTCTTTATCCATGAGCAGAAATACATTACTCGTTGATGAATGATAATATTGCTCCCTAGGGATAGGTTAGATAGTTAGTTTTAGTTTTCTTGCTATGTGTGATTTAGATGTGAGAGAGTTAAGACGAGAGGTAAGAACCAGCACATCACATTGTGACCGCTCCTTGTATTCTCTATCAATCTACATTTTTACATAGGCACTTGCATATCATACTAAACTAGAAAACTAAAATATACATGGTGGACCAGGCTACAACCAGTAAAACCTTTATTTTGTTAGTTGACCTATGGTAGCTGGACCGTAAACCGGATAAATTCTCCATGCCAAACAATAATGGGCTAGTTGGGAACGTTTTTTGGGGATAATCCCTAACTGTTGTTACCTATGATTTTCTAGGCCTCAATAGTTTTTGGCACCAGAAGGAGGGCCTCCAGTGCATGGCTGGCTGAGGAGACCCGTTTTCTTGAAATTATTCCACCGGTGACAGTTCTAAAAGCAATTTGTTTCCCAATCGAATTCCTGAAGAAAAGGGTAAAGAGCATTTCTATTATGTCGATAATGAAGTAGTTAGTGATATGAGAATACATACTAGGGCATATGAGAAGAAGATTGGAGGAATACCAATTATTACTGTCTTACCTAGAAGAGAATATAAGAAGAAAGACCGTCCTATATTGGAAGACGCAGTGTTGGTTGGAGATTTTGAAGAACTGGTAGAAACAACCTTACAGGAAGTTGTTCAACCTTTGAATCAAGTGGGCCCAGATACACCTTACTGTTCACCTGTTCATTCACCACCTCATTCTCCACCCAGACTAATGGCTAATGTAAACACAAATAAGCCACCCAACCCACCAAATCCATGACCTACTTGGAAGGCTAGGTCCCCTTTAAACCTGGCACCTCCTTTACATGACTACCTCAAGATTTTGAGAAAATGTTTCCCAAGTTTGACCCAAGTGAAAAGATTTTAGTAGATGTTCATTTGCAAAGCTTCTACTTGGTTATAGAAGGACTAAGGGCTGGAGAACATGAAGATGTAGTATGCAAATTATTTTCGCATACCCTGAAAGGAGCAACAGCCTCATGGTATTTTGCTCTGCCTGCAAACTCAATCCTAGACTGGGACACATTCAAAAGGATATTCAGAAGTAAATATGCAGCCCAGAAAACTCATGCGGCTCTAATGAAAGGGTTGCGTGCTTTAAAGAAAGAAAGAAAAGAAAAGGTGCATAGTTTCACCCAAAGGTTTGCTACTTATCTTGAGAATTTTTCTACAACTGATAAACCCTCTGATAAAGTTTTGATTGAATGTTTTACTTCAGCTCTAGGGCCTGATTTGGCCATGCTTTCCAAGATGAAAGTCAAACCTACATTATCAAAAACTTATGAAGAAGCCGAGAGAGTAGAAGCTGAAAGAGAGAGCATAGAAGATTATCCTGAGCAGTTGGGAGAAAAAACTTCTTGTAAGAAAGCCTTATTATTTACTAAACCTAAGGAGGAGCAGTCACATGACATTGAAGGGATGGTGAAGATGATGTAGAATATATCCAATAGAACAAAAGATTTGGAAAAATAAAAGGAGGCTCAGAAAGCATATAAACCTTACTATAAAAGGAGAGAAGACAACAATCAATCTAAACCTCCTCCACACAGTCCTGCATCAATGAACTTAACAAAGGTAGGTATGGATAACTTTTGCACCTTTCATCAATAGCTCTATTATGAAAAAAATTTCCCTCAATGGATCAATTCGATGACATTAGTAATGAATCAGCCATTGGACTCTAAACTAACAGAAGCCGATGATAAGGAAGAAAAGGGTAATAAATCCATGAAAGAACAAGAAGAAGATACTCTAGTTTTATGGGACTGCGTCTTGATGTTTGATACTGAAGAGGAAAGTAATATAAAATATGAGGATATTTCATAAACAAATGTGACAACTAGAATTTAAGGTTTGATAAAATAAGGAAGGTCAGTACTCCCAAAAATTAAGAGACTCCAAAAGAATGTAAAGAAATTTCAGAAAATCACCACAGCTGATAAAATTCCTGAGTTTACCATTACCAGTCAAGATCTGAAGCAAATCAACATGCATGTTAATCTAGTTGTAGAGAAAAGCGATAATATAAAAAAGAAAATAGAAGAACATAAGATGGAGTATGATATTGTGGAAGATATTAAAAGGGCTAAGGAAAATATCTCGTTGTTTGAAATGTGTAATGTGCCTTAGCAGAAGAAAAAAATGTTAAAAACACTTGAAATATCTAAAGAAAAGATTCCCATTGACAATCAACCTGAAGAAGAAGAAATTGGTGAAGCAAGTGTGGGACGAAAGTCTAAACACAAAACCTCGCCATTTCTATTAACCTTTGAAATTTTCAACCATAACATGCACAATTCTTTAGTAGAATCAAGGGCATCAGTCAATATTATGCCACTTTTAGTCTACAAAAAGATAAATGGACAACCTAAAGCATCTACCTGGCAGGTTATTTAGCTAGACAGAACAAATGTGAAGGTAATTGGGGAAATGGAGGATGTTCTGATTCGATTATCTTCAAATGAAAAGGTATGTTAATTCATCAATATTGTTGTAGCAGACATACCTGAAGCTTATGGACTTGTTCTGAGTCGGGATTGGTCAACGAAGCTAAATGGATATTTTACATCAAATTGGTCACATCTTTGGTTTCCTTATAAAGGAAGTCCCAATCAAATTAAAGTATTAAGAGAGCCTAACATGAAGCACAATGTTACTCAGTTGGAGGGTAAGAATGAACTAGTGAATTCTATATTGGGGAATTACTTCGTTGAACTAGAACCAGGAAACTACCAAGCAAAAGAAGCCAATGGTACACTAGACACCCAGCCTAATCTCCTTCAGTTTTCACAGGTTGATGAGATTGATTGTAAAATAGTAGACTTAGTTTGATATGTAGTTTTTTATTCATGTATAGTAGAAGTAGATAGTTTTTGGACACTTTTCTTTTATGGATCTAAGACATTGGAAGGATCAGGAGTTGGCTGTGTCCTGATTGACCCAAATAAAAATAAACATTTCCTTTCATGTAGATTAGAGTTTGAATGTACTAATAACATAGTTGAATATGAAGCATTAGTTCAGGGACTAAGAAAAGCAATTGAATTAAAAGTAGAAAATTTGAAAGTGTATGGGGATTCTGAAATAATTGTAAAATAGATTCAAAATCATATACATTGCATTTCACCTCATTTAAAAGCTTATCAAAATGAAGTATGGGATTTGCTAAAAAAAATTATGCTTTTAATATTGTAGCCATTCCTAGGCTAAACAATGCAGTAGCTGACTTGTTAGCTACCTCAACTGCAAGGCTTATACCCTCTAATAACAGATGTTCTATTGAATTACTTTTTAGGCCTTCAATTCCAGACATGATCACCAATTTATGAGTTTTTGATGATGATCAACAAATTCTAGAATGTTTGATGAATGATGAGACCTTCAAAGGGGCAATTATCGATGATGAAGAACATAAAGCTGAGTTAAAATTCTACAAATTTATTCCTAAAGGGTTCAGAACCTTACAGCGGATGCTTGATTTAGACAACAAATTCAAAAGACTAGCAAATGTAAAGACTCATAGCTCATCTTTACAATTCGACCTGATAAATTTAGGAACTGAAGTTGAGCCCAAATATCTGAATTTGGAAAAGTGTTGCTCTCCCGGTGAAAGAAACAAGTCATTAGTTTGTTCAAACAATACAAATATGTATTTGCATGGACATATGAAGAACTTAAAACATATGACACAAAAATTATACATCATGTCATCCCTATAAGGTCTGGGGTCAAGCCTTATCAACAGCCTTTGAGAGAAATGCATCCAAAACTGGAGCCTTTAATTCAGAATGAAGTGAAGAAATTGTTGGAAGCTAAAATTATATTCAAAGTTAGACACTCAAAATGGGTTTCAAATCTGGTACCACTAAGGAAGAAATCCGGAGAAAGCAAACTATGTGTGGATTTCAGAAACCTAAATCATGCCTTGGATAAAGACAACTATCTAGTCCCACCCATGGAGCAGATATTGTAGATGGTTTCAAGTTTTGAGTTATTTTCATTATTAGATGGATTCTCTGGCTACAATCAAGTGTTAGCAGTTTTAGAAGATAGACTTAAAACTACATTCAGAACAAGGTGGGGAACTTTTTCTTACAGAAGGATGCCCTTTGGACTCATAAATGCTGGAGCTACTTTCCAAAGGGACATGGATATATATTTCCATGGTATGATTGTCTATAGTGTTGTGGTATATCTTGATGGTATCACGATATTTTCAAAGAAGAGAGAAGAACAAGCATTTCATCTAATACAAATTTTCGAGCGTTGCCGAAAATATGGTATCTTGCTGAATCCCAAGAAGTGTGTGTTTGCGGTTACAGAAGGAAAGCTACTGGGTCATGTCATTTTAAAAAAAGGCATCTCTATATATCTAGAGAGGATTAAGGCTATAGAATAGATCCCTTTTCCCCATAACAAAACAACGTATGCAATCATTCATGGGGATACTTAATTGCATGCGAAGGTTTGTACCAGGTTTTTCTCAACTCGTTAAACCTTTGCAGCAAATGGTAAAAAAAAGTGTACAACTCAAATGGATTGATGTGGAAAAGAATGCATTTAGTAAAATAAAGACATATGTTTCCCATGCACCATCTCTTAAAAGTCCAAATTTTGAAAAAGATTTTATTTTGTACACTTTCATGTCTGATGATTCATTAGTAGCAGTGCTTACTCAGAAGGAAGATGGGGGAGATGAGTACCCCATATCATTTATGAGCATTGGTCTGTAGGGGGATGAATTGAATTACCCAGCTGTGGATAAACAAGCTTATGCTGTCTTCAAGGTGGTAAAACAATTCAGGCCATACATACTTAAGAATTGGACTAAAGGAATAGTTCCACACCCGACTGTAAGGTCTCTCTTTTTGTACAAAAGGAATTAGGAGAAAGAAGAGGCAACTGGGTAACAACTTTACAAGAGTATGATCTAGAATTCAAACCAGCATCTATAGTAAAGTGGTAAGGACTATGCAAACTAATGGCTTAAGGTAAAAACAATGAAGAAAACAATTTGGACAATGAAGCTGAATTACATATGATGGATGTATGTCCTCTTTTCATAGCTCTAGATTCCTGGTAGCAAGACCTTGTTCATTACCTTCATGAAGGATTGTTTCTAGTACATTGGAATTCCAAACAATGAAAATTTTTGCACCTTAAATAAGCTTCATATTAGATCATTGAAGGAATATTATTCAGGAAGAATTATGACGGAGTTCTTTTTATATTCTTAGAGAAAGAAGATGCGAAGAAGGTCATAACAGAGTTACATGATGGGATTGCTAGAGGGCATTTCTCTAGAGATACAACAACCCATAAAATTCTAAGAGCCAGACACTATTGGCCAACACTCTTCAAGGACACACATGCCCATGTCAGAAAGTGTGATATCTTCCAGAGGTGTGGAGGAAGACAAGACAAAGCGGCAGGACCATTGAAGCCTGTGATGATAACAGAACCATTTGAGTAATGGGGAATTGATATCATTGGAGAGATAAAACCAAATTCTTCCTTGAAACACAAATACATTTTGACAGCAACTTACTACTTCACTATATGGGTCGAGGCCATTTCATTACGTAAAGTGAATGAGGATGCGGTCATGGAATTCTTGCAAGATCATATTATGACCAGGTTTGGGGTTCTAATTTCTCTTGTTTTTTACAATGCTACTTATTTTTCTTCTATTACATTAACTGCATTTGCTCATGAAACAGGAATCAAGTTGCATTATTCTGCAAACTATTACCCACAAGGAAATGGTTTGGCAGAATCTACAAACAAGAATCTAATTAGGATATTAAAGAAAAATGTGATTGAAAACCCGAGAAGTTGGCATTTATCATTACCGAACACTCTTTGGGATGATAGAGTCAGACCCAATAATTTCTTAGGTGTGTCACTGTATACCCTTGTTTATGGAGAAGAAGAAATTCTACCTCCCAACATTATGCTACCGTCTTCCATAATAGCTCATGAGTCTAGAGGTATAGATAATGAAATCCTGCAAATTAGAGTCTTTAATCTTTTGAAGGTGGAAGAGTCTAGATCAAAAGCCAAAGAACATTTTAAGAATCAATAGGAAGTAGTAAAATGGTGGTTTGACAAGCACAAATCCAGAAAAAAGGAATTTGAAGTGGGAGACCTGATTCTTAAGTGGGATCACCCACATGATGAAAAGGGGAAGCACATGAAGTTTCAACACTTATGGGTAGGCCCTTTTCAGATTGCAGCAAATCTTGGCCCCTCGACCTAAAAGTTGTAAGATTTACAAGGGTGGGAAGAGAACTTACCAGTTAATAGTTTAATTCTCAAACCTTATTTTTCCTTATTTTTGTTTTATTTTGTACATAAATAAACTGATTTGGTTTTTATTTTTGATTTATTTTGTTAGATTTCAATTGATTTCAATAAAAGAATCAAACTTTTGGTTGCAAGGAGAATATCAGAATTCTAGATTAACTAAAATCCTTGATTATAAGACTATGTATAAGTGATTTATATAAAAGAATTTATTCTAGTGTAGCATTTCTCCTCAACGACTGTGAAGACATTGAAGTCCTGCTTAATCCTTGTAAAATAAATCATGATCAAAAGGTATGGAATACTATTTCGAGGCTCCATCCATCTCACATTTAAAAATGTCTTAGAGGGTGACAGCAAAAGACCCATGGAAAGGAAGCAGGGTAAACAGTATATTATATATAAATGATCCCATGCCAAAAAATTGAAAGGCAAAAGGCAGATAAGAGTAAAAAAACTCCTAGGAAAGCAATATGTATGAAAACAAAGTACTAAATCAAGTGAGTACAAAATTGCCAAAGTTCTTCTCTGTTCATGAGCTGAAAGTTAAATACATCTCTCACACAAAAGGACACTATGGATAGAGGAGCCTAAATAAAAATTCAGAAAGAAAGGCATGCATGAGGACTAAAAAAGGACAAAATTCCAAAAGCACAAAAAAGTGCAAAATGGCATGGGAATGAGGAACAAACGAATATTTGTGGTTACCATATGTTACAATCTTGTGGTGTCCAAGCTGGAAGCTACCCAAAGATAGAGGTAAAAATGAAACTCATAATCTTGGCCTTAAAAGAGTTATCTAGACTTTCATATCTTGGTTCCCATTATCCCTAAATTGGACTATCATCAATGATTAAAGTACATATGCGCCATTTGAGAAATCCAAACATCTAGAAGAATTCAACATGTTGGTTTTATTGTCAAATAGTCTATTACTTAAGGAAGAAATTGTCCATATATCTGGGTTCACCAGGTAGTCACCAATTGTTGCAGCTGCAACTATTTTCCCAATTTTTTTTCTAAATTTTGGACCCTCCTTTAATTTTATCTTGCCTGGGAGTTTTTGGAGTCCTGGACTCTGTCTTTACTCAATTACAAATTTATTAAATTTTCATATGCTTAGCTAAGACATCAGTATTTCATTTCATTTTTTATAACAAATGCATATAAACATGATCACTGAAAGATAGACAAGCACAACCATACAAAGGAACACAAATATTTATCCTGGAAAAACCCTAAAGGGAAAAACCCAGCAAAAGCTTCCTCAATATAGATGCCCCAAAAGGAGAAAAGATAAAACCAGCAAGGAGATCAAAGCCTGATCCTCCTCCTTCTCTAGCTACTTCTCTTCTCCACTAATGCACTACATAAGTGAGAGTGTATGTCATAAATGAGGAGCACTACACCTCTATTTATATTCATTTGTTCACTTAAGTTAACTCATCTGTCATGTAGGCTCGAGTTAATCATGTAGGCTCAAGTTACACATGCAGGCTCAAGGAACCACACTGAGGTACTAATGACCCACCTTTACAATTAGAGGGGACTTCCTCATGACTCTTATTAGTTCTTCCGATTAGGAGCATCAAGGTACAAAGTAATACAAATGGTTCTCCTGGTAGGACCATCGGGGACCAAAAAGAAATACATATAGAATATTCGTCGAAGTTAGAATATTTCAACACTCCCCCTTAACGAGAAGGGTATTCTATAACAACATCAATAACAACAATAATAGGAGAGAGATAGAGGACATCATCAACATCATCAGGGTGATACATCTATAAATCATTGGAAACTTTTCAACATCATGTAGTCTTCATCTTCAATCTTTAGTCTTCAGCATCATCAGTAATTTGACCGCTTCGATCAGCAACATCTTCTTCAGCACTTTGACCTTTCGATTAGCAACATCATCTTCAACACTTTGACCTTTAGATCGACAACATCTTCTTCAGCACTTTGGCCTTTCAATCAGCAACAACATCATCATCATCCTCTGATGTTTCGATTAGAAACATCATTATGAAAACATCATCAAAAAATCAACATCATCATCATCAAAATATCAGCATCAAAATATCATCATCATCACATTCTGATCTTTCAATCAAAATCATCATTATCATCAGCCTCTGATCTTTCAATCAGAAACATCATCATACTCTAACATCAACTCATCATCATATTTTAATCTTTCGATTAGTACATCATCATCATCATACTTTGATAATACAACATCATCATCATCGGGATCTCATCATCATCACATTCTGATCTTTCGATCAGAAACATCATCATCATCATCGCATTCTAATGTTTCGATCAGAAAACATCATCATCATCAACAACATCATAATCATAAGCAACTTCTGATCTTTCGAACAGAAAACATCATCATAATCATATTCTGATCTTTCGATCATAGAACATCATCATCGTCAGCAATAGCAACATCATCATATTCTAATCTTTCAATCAGAGAACATCATCATAATTACCAACTTCAGATCTTTCGACCAGAGAAATATCATCATCATCATATTCTGATCTTTCGATCAGAGAACATCATCATCATCAGCAATAGCATCATCATCATATTCTGATATTTCAATCACTACATCATCATCATCATAAAAACATCAACATCATCAAACCATCAACATGATCCTTCCTTTTGGAATTATGGGATTTAGGTCTTTATGGCATTACCAATGATCCTTACTTTCAGAATTATGGGATTTAGGTCTTTACAGAGTTACTAACGATCCTTCCTTTAAGAATTATGGGATTTAGGTCTTTACAGAGTTACTAACGATCCTTCCTTTTGGAATTACGGGATCAACACATTTGTGGAACTCAGAGAATCCTTCCTATTGGAATTACGGGATCAACACATCTGTGGAACTCAGACAATCCTTCCTATTGGAATTATGGGATCAATTCAATGATCCTTCCTTTCAGAATTACAGGATTTAGGTCTTTACGGAGTTACCAACGATCCTTCCTTTCGGAATTACAATATCAACACAGATGTGGAACTCAGACAATCCTTCCTATTGGAATTACGGGATCAATTCAATGATCCTTCCTTTCGGAATTACAGGATTTAGGTCTTTACGGAGTTACTAATGATAATTCCTTTCAGAATTATGGGATCAACACATATGTGGAACTCATACAATCTTTCCTCTAGGAATTATAGGATCAACACACGTTCTTGAGTACCGAAGTCACCAGATCCGTTATGAACCAAAGTTCAAGGATGAGACAATCCTACCACATTCATGGGGACCGAGATCTTCGGATACATTTTGAACCGAGGTTCATGGATGATGTAATCCACCACTTTCATGGGGGACAAGACCTCTAGATACATTTTGAACTAAGGTTCAGGGATGATGCAATCCACCACTTTCACGGGGGCCGATACCTCCGGATACATTTTGAACTGAAGTTCAGGGATGATGCAATCCTACCACTTTCACGGGGGTCGAGACCTTTAGACACATTTTGAATCGAGGTTCAGGGATGATGCAATCCACCACTTTCATAGGGGCTGAGACCTCTGGATACATTTTGAACCAAATTTCAGCGATGATGCAATCCTACCACATTCATGGGGGCCGAGACCTCTGGATACATTTTGAACCAAAGTTCAGGGATGATGCAATCCCACCACATTCACGGGGGCCGAGACCTCCAGATACATTTTGAACCAAATTTCAGCGATGATGCAATCCCACCACATTCACAAAGACTGAATTCACTAGATCTATTTTGGACAGATGTCCCAGGATGATACAATCCCTCTTCATTCTCGAGGACTGAGGTCACCAGATCACTTTTGGACAGATGTCCTAAAATGATACAATTCCTCTTCATTCTAAAAAACCAAGGTCTCCGGATCACTTTAGGGTAAGTGCCCAGGGATAATACAATCCCACTGCAACATCACTACTCCCCTTTTCGAGGAAGGTCTTTTCGAACAACACCAAGCTTGTCTCGAAAGTGTTCGAACTTTACCCGAGACAGAGGCTTCATCAGTACATCATCATTCAAGCCATCATCATCTACATCTTCAGTATAGAAATACTGAATCATCATCAGTTGCATATACAATATGTAAATACTAAAACATCATATATATCTTTAATATGGGAATACTAAAACATGATCATCTACATCTTATCTCATATGTAGAAATACTGAATTTTTATGAGTTACAATCGGAACACAGGGTTCTCTGTCATCACGAATCTAGTTGTCACATAGAATCATTGTAGTATCCATCTTCAGGTCAAAGAGACCTGATATCAGCTTCCAAAGTCATATGACTTCACAACTTAGCAGAGCAATCTGCTATGTATTTTGCTTCAGCCATGCTATGAGAAACACTGGACTATTTCCTGCTAAATCATGAACTCATAACAGACCCCAAACAAAAGCATCTACCTAATGTGCTTTTCTTGTCTAAGATACTTCCAGCCCAATCTGCATCTGTGTATCCATACATTCTATACTTATGGCTACCATCAAAGTATAGACCAAATTCTATAGTCCCTTTCAAATATCTCATCACATGTTTTGCGGTTACTAGGTGAACCTGTCTTGGTTGAACAACATATTGACTTAAGGTGTTCAAAGCAAAACAAATGTCTAGTCTAGAATTTTTTTAGTACATTAATGACCCAATGATCTATCTATAATGAGTCACATCCATTAACTATGATGAGTCATTAGCTAACAGCTTCAGGTTGGAGTCTATGGGTGTGGCCATGGATTTGCATTCCAACATATTGAATCTATTCAATATCTCTACCCCATACTTTCCTTGGTTGAGAAAGATTTCTTCTGAACTTTGTCATATTTCTAGACCTAGGAAATAGTGCAGTAACCCAAGGTATTTCATCTCAATCTCTTTTGCTAGTTTCTTCTCGCTTTCCGTGATTTGTTTCTCCTTACTTGTCAAGAACTAGTCATCCACATATAATAACAGGATGACAGGTTCATCTTCTACAACCTTGAGATAAAAGTTAGGATCAGCTTTACTCTTGGTAAAGCCCATAATTGACAGAAAACTATCTATCCTTCCATACCAAGCTCTGGGAGCTTGCTTTATGCCATAGAGGGCCTTCTTCAACTTACATATATGAGTCCATCTATCTTCAAATCCTTTCGATGTAAAAATCTTCCCCAATCATACCATTAAGGAAGGATTGTCTTTACTTCATCATGGAAGCAACTACCATCATAGTTCTAAAGGAAGTGTACCTTGCTTCCTGGAGTAATTGTCTCTTCATAATTAATTCCCTCTTTCTTATAGAAACCTCTAGCCACAAATCTTTCCTTACTTCTATCAATGACATATTTTATATTGCAAATCTATTTGTAAGATACCACATTCTTGCTTTCTGGTTTGAGAACTATATCCCAAACATCATTCTAGCATTCTTTTATCATAACATCTTCCATGAGTTCATCTTGTCAGATCATCAAAATATCCTAGTCTTCTACATTCAACTTTGAAGGTTGGAACCCAAAAGTCTCGATCCATCAGGAAGTTGTCCATCATGTCATACCGTGTCGAACTTAGATATCTTCTGTAGTCACTCCCCCTGAAGTGGAGTGTTATCTTTCTTCTTCATTCTGTACAGGTGGTTCTATGCTTGATATATACTGGTCAATAGAGTATGCCATGTCATAGTCTATTCTTTCTGAGGAAAATCATGAACCTTGCTTTGTACACTTGTTCTTGCATATCCATATGGAGGATACTACATACTTTCCTTTATGTCTTGAAATCATATCGTATACATCATTCCCCATGATCAACTGTTATTCTTTGATCATAGCTTCTTTCATAGCATTATTTTCTTCATCTCGAGTTATCTCTCATACCCATGGTAGTCTTCATCCTTCGAGGTGGATCTACCGCTATTTGAAGCTCTTTCTTCTGTCATGGTGTCTCTGACCTTGGGAGCTTCAGATTCATGTTTATTGAATTGTCATCACTTGTTCTTTGGAACAAGTCTCATCCTTCTTTTCTTGTAGGAGGTTGTACAGGACCTTTCCTACAATTCAAATGCACCAATTGCATGGTTAGAATTATTTCATAAATCATATGCATAACGACAAATTCTTATGCATGATGCAACTGTTTATCCAATACAACATTCATCCATATCTCACAGAAACTTTCTATACTAATCCAATATGTCAGCAAAGAGGTTTGATAAGTAGCAATGGAGAGTTGTATAGCACCATGAGCTACTTACCTATCACATGCATATTAGTAGTATACAGTCATTTATGCAAACAATCTATCATGCATAACACATCAACTGAATATAATCAAATGTAAAACAATATCATGAAATGACAATTGAATACTTATCTTTTATTTGTTTCGTGGGTAGACTCCATCTTGATCATTTTGTTTTATCATCATTTCTTATCCAAATGATAAGATGGATAAGAGGTTCATCAAGAATTGAGTTCTTCATATTCCTCATCACTTGGGGGATCTTCTATGAATGGTGATAGCTTGATCTTCAATTTGCTCCCATCTTTCTTCTTCTCTTCTTATGAGACAAGCTTCTTCTTCTCTCCAAAGTCAACTGAAAGTAATCACTTTCTTCTGGCACACATTCCTCGCATGAATGAATCTCATGATCATGGAAGGCCATTCAAGGTGGCTATCACCAGGTCTGCATTCTCTGCTTCTTCTTCTACTGCTTCAAGATGTTATGCATTCTAGATCTTCACATTCTTCAACTATTTTCTCAAATCCATCTTCTAAATTATGTTCTTATCTTCAAATAGCTTGATCAATAAATTAAACATCTTCGATGCCTTTAGGGAAGACACTTGTGATACAAGTTGATCCATGATTGAATCAACGGTGATCTTCTTGGCCTTGATCAAGTTCTTCTTGTGTAAGGATTTGAGGCTCATCTCCCTCTAGAACTGGAACCTCTCTACTCATGTAGGTGTCCAATTCATTTTCTTTAGAGAGATCAAATACTTTCATGCTTGGAAGTTTTCAACTTCACCAAGCTTACCATCAAACTGATGTGATAGATCACTTCAAAATGAGAACCTCAAATGCAAATAGCAAAAGATTAGATCTTACCGATTTGAGGTGTCCATCCTGCTTCCGGAGCTGGATGATCTAGGCTTTGTTAGAGAAACTGTAATTTTCAAAACTTGGAATATTTCAGATATGATTGGATAGAAAGATAGTTCTCTTCAAATGGAGCTGTCCAATGTACTCCTTTTTTGAAACCAGTGGAGGGAAGCTCCTAGAACAGGAAGCCCTAGTTTTCCAATTTCTTTTGCTTGGAAGTTTTCAACTTCACCAAGCTTATCATCAAGATGATGTGATAGATCACTTTGAAATGAGAACCTCAAATGCAAATAGCAAAATATTAGATCTTACCGATTTGAGGTGTCCATCCTGCTTCTGGAGCTAGCTGATCTAGGGTTTGTCAGAGAAACCCTAATTTTCAAAACTTGGAATATTTTAGATATGATTAGATAGAAAGATATATATCTTCAAATGGAGCTGTCCAATGTACTCCTTTTCTGAAAACAGTGGAGGGAAGCTCCTGGAATAAGAAGCCCTAGTTTTCCTATTTCTTTTGCAAAAATTCATGTTACTGTTTCTATGATATCTCCGAAATTACTGCTCCTTTGTGTCTAAAATTTTTCACTGAGGTAACACTGCATGTCCTTGATCCAACACCATAATTTTAATTAGATTTGGTTTCACCAATTTGGATTTATGATCATTTCCCCAAGGTGACCTGTTACAGGACTGTTCATAACAGTGAAGTTGTACGGCATGCCACATGTCACTGGTTCATCTTCAGGTTCTGAAATTTGGACCAGAAAAAGTAAATTCTGTTCCCTTTCTGTAACATCTTTAGGAATTCCATTTGGACCTCTATATCCAAAGCTATAGCAATTTTCCCTAGGTGTCCTGTTTAGGGATGAATTCTAGAAGAGGCTGGAACCCTAACTTGGAGGGATCATATCTCCTAGAATATAGCAAATTTGAGGCTGAAGCATCAGGACTGTGTCTTTGGTATCTGCAATTTTCAGCTCTTGAACCTTTGCCAATATTGGGATATAGAAAATATACCAAAACTTAGCAGTTTTAGTATTTAGGGTTTTTCTAGCTCTGGGTCAAACTAGGGTTTGACTTTCCCGTAGTTTCACCCAACCAAAAATATTGATCCAGGTCTCTAAACTTCTATTTTTATGAGGAGAGGAATCCTATGCTAGGCTCATGCAAAAATTATTCTTCTGCAAGAAGCCCTAATTTCCCACACAGAAAACTGAAAATGCTTGAAATCGAATTTTGCTTCAACAGAAAGATGCGCCCTTCAATGGAGAGTTAGCCTAGCCTTCTTTTGCTGATCGATTGTGGAGAGAGAACCAAAAATTAAGAAGCCATAGGTTTTGTGTTTCTACAATGTCTTCGTTTCAGGGTGGCTCTGATTCCATGTTAAATTTTCATACTCTTTGCTAAGACATCAGTATTTCATTTCATTTTTCATAACAAAAGCATATAAACAGGATCACCAAAAGATAGACAAGCACAACCATACAAAAGGAACACAAAGACTTATCCTGGGAAAAACCTAAAGGAAAAAACCCAGCAAAAGCTTCCTCAATATAGATGCCCAAAAAGATAAAAGATAAAATCACCAAGGAGATCAAAGCTTGATCCTCCTCCTTCTCCAGCTACCTCTCTTCTCCACTAATGCACTACACAAGTGAGAGTGTGTGTCATAAATGAGGAGCACTACAGCTCTATTTATATTCATCCATTCACTTATGTTAACTCATCTGTCATGTAGGCTTGAGTTAATCATGTAGGCTCGAGTTACACAAGTAGGCTCAAGTAACCACACTGGGGTGCTAATGACCCACCTTTACAATTAGAGGGGACTGCCTCATGACTCTTATTAGTTCTTGTTGATGTATTTGTAACTTCGGAATGTATTCTTCTATGTATCTTATATATTGTAACCCTAAGTTTATTCCACGATGTTTCTATTATGTATTTGAGTCATGTCATGCCCCGATGTTCCAATCGGGAAGTTTCTATAATGAGAAAGTCATGTCAAGTCATTGTGGGTAACCCTCTTATTGGTCAAGGGTTAAAGTCCCCACAGTTGTGGGGCCCTTGGGTTATTAGACTATCCTAGTGAAGTCAACCCTAGGTGAGTCATTTTAAGTCAGTGCAGTAGTCCCCACCATTGTGTTACCCTCCTATTGGTCAGAGGAGGCAAAGTCCCCACAAGTGGTGGGGCACTAGGGTTATTAGACACTCCTAGAGATGTCGTCTCTAGTAAGTAATTGTTAAGTGACGACGACATGTTGGAGTGCACTTCAAGTGAATGGAAGAATATAAATAGAGAGTGAGAGCCTCTCTATTTATCACTTGTGCAACACATCACTCACTCACTCAAGTGTGGCGCATAAGTGAGGAAGGAAATACATTGGGACTAGACAAGAAGAAGACTACTGCTGTCAGGAGTGCATCTTACTATTTTTCGGTCTTGCCATTTTTTGCTGATTTTATCTTTGAGGAAGTTGTGGGGTTTAATCCTTTATGGTTTCCCCAAGAAAAACTCTTTGTGTCTCTTGTCTCTTTTGATTTTCTTATGTGTTAGTGTTGTGCTTGTTATTCTCTCAGTGAAAAGATCCTAAGATCATAAAGCTTGCTTATATGATGAAAAACTAACATGGAATCAGAGCTAACCTAACAGGAAGAAATTGTGCAGCTGTAGAAGCTAGGGCTTCTTAATTTTTTGGTCTCTCTCCACAATCCATCAGCAAAAGTATGCTAGGATGACTCTCCATTGAAGGGCGCATCTTTCTGTCGAAGCGGAATTCGATTCCAAACATTTTTAGTCTTTGATGCAGAAATTAGGGCTTTCTACAGAAGAGGAATTTGTGAGTGAGACTAGCATAGGATTATTCTCCTCATAAAAACTAAATTTTAGAGACGAGGATTAAGAAATTTGGTTGGGTGAAACTCCAGGAAAGTCAAACCCTAGTTTGACCCCAAGCTCGAAAAACCCTAAATACTAAAACTCATAAGTTTTGGTACAGTCGCTATATTACGAGGTTGGTGAAGTCTCAAAAGATGAAAATTTCAGCGGTCGAAGACACAACCCTGAATAACACTATGTCCAAAATGTAGCCTCATATTCGCTATATTCCAGGAGATATGATCTCTCAAAGTTAGGGTTCCAGCCTCTTCCAGAAATCATCCATAAACAGGACACCTAGGGAGAATTGCAATATCTTGGGCTATAGAGGTCCAAATGGAATTTATGAAGATGTTACAGGAGGGGCACGGACTATGCTTTCTTTCTTCCGAATATGAGACTCAAAAGAGGAACCAATGACACATGGTATGCCGTACAACTTCGCTATTCTGAACAGTCCTGTAACAGGTCATCTTGGGAAAAGGATCATAAATCTCAAATGCTAAAACCAATTCTGATAAAACCTGTGTTTTTAGATCAGAGACATGAGAGGTTACCTCAGTGCGAAATTTTAGAGATAAGGGATCAATAATTTCGGAGATATCACAGAAATGGTAACAGGCATTTTTGCAAGAGAAATTGGAAATCTAGGGTTTCCTGTTCTAGGAGCTTCCCTCCACTGTTTTCAGAAAATGAGTACATTGAACAACTCCATTTGAAGAGATATATTTGTCTATCCAATTAGATCTGAAAGATTCCATGTTTTGAAAATTAGGGTTTCTGAGACAAACCCTAGATCAGCCAGCTTTGGAACTGGGACGGACACCTCAAATCAGTAAGATATAATCCTTTGCTATTTTCATTTAAGGTTCTCATTTCAAAGTTATCTAGCACATCAGCTTGATGACAAGCTTGGGGAAGTTGAAAATTTCCAAGCCTAGAAGTATATGATCTCTTTGAAGAAAATGTATTGGGTACCTACATGAGTATAGAGGTTCCAATTCCAGAGGGAGATGAGGCTAGAAGCCATACACAAGAAGAACTTGGTCAAGGCCAAGAAGATCATTGTTGATTCAGTCACGAATCAACTTGTACCACAAGTGTCTCCCCAAAGACACCAAATATGTTTGATTCTTTGACCAAGCTATTTGAAGGGAAGAACATACATCATAAGATGACCTTAAGAAATCAGTTTAAGAATGTATCTCAAATAAAGAACAACTTGAAGCGGTAAAAGAAGAAGTGAAGAATGCAGAAGTGGTAATGGCCACCTTGAATAGCCTCACAGGATCATGGTATTTATTCATGCAAGGAATGTGTGGCAGAAGGAAGTGATTACTATTAGCATACTTCAAGAAGAAGAAGAAGCTTGACTCATAAGAAGAGAAGAGAAGATGGGAGCAATTGAAGATCAAGCTCTCACCATCCAAAGAAGATCCCTCAAGCGATGAGGAATATGAAGAACTTCTTATCCATCATAGAATTTGGATAAGAAACGATGCTATCATGAATGAAGAAGACGATGAAGCTGAAGGCTCTATAAGGAGTATACCCACGAAACAAATAAATATAAGTATTCAATTGTCATTTCATGATATTGTTTTGTTATGCATTTGTTTATATTCAGTTGATGTATCATGCATGATAGGATGTTTGCATTAACGATAGTATACTACTAATATGCAAGTGATGGGTAAGTAGCCGATGGTGCTATACAAATTCTCCATTGTGACTTATCTAGAATGAAACCTCTTTGCTGACATACTGGATTAGTGCACAATCTCAATGTTGTCCTGGTAGAGATGGAAGGATTCTAGAATGTTTCAATGAGATATGGAGGAATGTTTTATTGGCTAAAGTAGTTGCATGATCATATATTTATGCATGAGTGTTTGCCAATATAAATATTCCTTATGAAATGTTTCGAACCATACAAATGTATTTGACTTGTAGGAAAGATCGCATACATAATCGCCTACAAGAAAAGAAGAATGAAGACTTCATCCGAAGAACAAGTGATGACATTTCAAGACAAAGAATAATATGATGAATGCAGTGACATCATTGATGCAAAAAAATTTAGCCATGAAGAAGTAAATAAGAAGAAATGGAAGACCAGTTCAAGAAGAATGATGTCAGGGTGTAGTATCGAGACCTGGAGAGAAGTTCATAGTTCCATCATGCAGTAGATGGAAACATTGTGGGATACAAACCAAGATTCGTAGCACGAGGCTTCTCATGAAAAGAATGCATAGAATAAAAAGAAACATTTACAGGTATTAGAATTAAAGTCACATAACATGCATAATCATGTGTGCAAATGAAAGAAGGCCTTGTACGAGTTCAAAAGACACCCATGGGATAACACATACATGATGAGATTAATGAATATATTAACCTTTGATACAAGGTTGATAAAGGATGACAAGCTCATAGATGGATGCGAGATGAACTTTGAAAAAAGTTCAAGATAGAGGATCTTGGTATCCAGTGATCCTAGACGGATACATAGAAGATTAGTAGCATAGGAAGCTACTTGTCACTCCAGTACAGAATGTTTCAGTGCATAGAGTACGGAATACAGAGGGAGTATGATGCTCTGCTTCAGAGGGAGTGATTGGAGAAGATCCTGAGGTTCGACATGATATGATAGGATGGATAGATTATTGATGACTCTAGGCTTTATTGAGAGTAAAGTGGATTCCAACCTTTTCCTCAAAGTTGAAGACAGAAGACCAGTGATACTTCTGTTATGTGTCGATGCACTATTTTTCTAGGTATGGAGGTGTGGCAGAGTGTAGATGGAATCTTCCTTGGACAAGGGAAGTATGCAGTAGAGATCTTGAATATGTTTAGGATCATGGGCTACTTCACCACACCTATGGCATCGAACCTGAAGCTATTGAGTGATGCTTCATCAAAGATGGTTGATGCTACAATGTATTGTCAGATGATTGGGTCCTTGATGTACCTGAGACCAGATATTTTCTTTGCTGTGAACACATTGAGATAGGTTCACCTGATGGTTGCAAAGCATGCAGGGGTACAGTTGATTATGGGATCAAGTAAGATGTGAATCAAAATATTAACCTAGAGGGTTATGTTGATTCAGATTAGGCAGGAAATGCCATCGACAGGAAGAGTACTTCTGGATGTTGCTTCAGTATAGGATTAGGTGTGATCTCTTGGTTTAGCAGGAAGCAATCCTGTGTGGCACTGAGTACAGCTGAAGCAGAGTATGTCACAGCTTGTTTAGCTAGTTGTGAGGCAGTATGGATATGGAAGCTACTATCTAATATATTTGATCTCCAGTTGGATGCTACTTGTATACATTATGATAACCAGAGTTGCATGAAGTTGTTAGAGAATCTAGTGTTCCATGACAAGTCGAAGCATATCGAGATCAAGTATCACTATATCAGGGATATGGTGCAGAGAGGAGTAGTGAAGCTTCAGTATGTTGCAATGGAGGAACAGATAGCTGATGTATTGACGAAGCCATTAGCTAGGTTGAAGTTCGAGTGCTTCAGGGAGAGACTTGGTGTTCTCCAGATCGAGGTTCCCTCCAAGAGAAAGTGATGAGACCCATAGCCATTCTGACATGGTGAGAGGATTGGTTCCTTCCATGGTCAGATGTAAGGGTTGAGCCATTCTATCATGGTGAAAGGATTGGTTCCTTCCATGTAAGATATGAATGCTGGCCATTCTGTCGAGTAGGACAGATGTAAGGGCAATTGCCATTCTGGGAATGGAGGCACCTGGTCAGTTACCAGGAACACTCAGTCCAGGACTGAGAGATCCATTCTGATGAGCAGGTCAGATGTAAGGGCTAAACCATTCTATCATGGCTAAAGGATTAGGTTCCTCCCATGTCAGATGTGAGTGTTGGCCATTCTGTCGAGTAGGACAAATGTAAGGGCAACTGCCACTCTCCAGGAGAGTGGAGGCACCTGGTCCATTACCAGGTAGCTCAGTTAGGGACTGGGGGCCATTCTGATGACGGTGTAGGATTTAGTTCCTACTAGGTCAGATGTGAGTGCATGCCCTTCTGACGAGTAGGTCAGATGTAAGTGCGAAAATATTTCATCATTGTGATGTGGTTCTAGCCTGGGTGAAAAGAACAGAGTTCTTTCATCATTGTGGCGGATGTGGTTCCAGCCTGGTTGAATGTCTTCCATCATTGTGGTGGATGTGGTTCTAGCCTGGGTAAAAAGAACAGAGTTCTTTCATCATTTTGGTGGATGTGGTTCTAGCCTGGATGGATGTGCCCTTCTGATGAGTAGTTCAGATATAAGTGCATAGCCATTTCACAGATGGTACTTGATGTGCCTACCATGTTGGTGAATGTGAGTGCTGGGCCTTTCTGATGTGATTGTAGTTTACTACATGATCAGATGTGAGTGCTAGGCCTGTCTTTCTGACGAGCAGGTCAAATGTAAGTGCTGGGCAAAAACCTACCTGGTGGCTAGGCCTACAACCAGCATGAAAAAGGGATGGCTCTATAGAACTTCCTATGACGAGATAGTATACACATGATGATGACCAGAGATGATCCAGATCGAGCTATGATCTAGACCCAGTTATGATGACTCCGAGAGATCCCGATCGAGTGATGATCCAGATCCAGCAGTGATGACCTAGATCGAGAGATGATCCAGATCTAGATCCAGATCGAGTGATGATCCAGATCCAGTCCAGTGATGATGATCCAGATCTAGTGATGATGTTCTATGATGATCCAGATCGAGAGATGATCTAGATCCAATGATGAAGATGACTTGAAGATGAATATGACTTGAAGACGAAGATGATCCAGTTGATACAGAGAAGAAGACCAGTGTTGAAAATTGTGTTGAAAGAATACCTTCCTAGTTAAGAGGGAGTGTTGATGTATTTGTAACTTTAGAATGTATTCTTCTATGTATCTTATATATTGTAACCCGATGTTTATTCTGGTATGTTTCTATTATGTATTTGAGTCATGTCATGCCCCGATGTTCCAATCGGGAAGTTTCTATAATGAGAAATTCATGTCAATTCATTGTGGGCAACCCTCTTATTGGTCAAGAGTTAAAGTCCCCAGAGTTGTGGGGCCCTTGGGTTATTAGACTATCCTATTGAATTCGACCCTAGGTGAGTCATTGTAAGTCAGGGCAATAGTCCCCACCATTATGTTACCCTCCTATTGGTCAGAGGAGGAAAAGTCCCCGCAAGTGGTGGGGCACTAGGGTTATTAGACACTCCTAGAGATGTCAGCTCTAGTAATTAATTGTTAAGTGAGGCCAACATGTTGGAGTGCACTTCAAGTGAACGGAAGAATATAAATAGAGAGTGAGAGCCTCTCTATTTATCACTTTTGCAACAAATCACTCACTCACTCAAGTGTGGCACATAAGTGAGGAAGGAAATACACTGGGACTAGACAAGAAAAAGACTACTGCTGTCGAGAGTACATCTTACTGTTTTCCAGTCTTACCATTTTGTGCTGATTATATCTTTGAGGAAGTTGCGGGGTTTTCTCCTTTATGGTTTCCCCGAGGAAAACTCTTTGTGTCTCTTGTCTCTTATGATGTGCTTATGTGTTATTTTTGTGCTTGTTATTCTCTCAGTGAAAAGATCCTAAGATCATAAAGATTGCTTATATGATGAAAAACTAATAGTTCTTCTAACTAGGAGCATAAGGCTACAAATTAATACAAGTGGTTCTCCCAGTAGGGCCATCGAGGACAACAAATAAATACATATCGAATATTCTTGGAAGTTACAATATTTCAACATACTTTACTTTTGGAAGAATGACTCCTCCAACTTAAGAAAACCATAGAAGACTGCCGAGCGGCCCTTCAAGTCATCGAAGTAGCAAAAACATGGTCAAAGGCCCATTATGACTCCCATGTCCACTGTTGCACCTTGAGTGAAGCCAATATGGTTCTAGTATATGACCAACCCAATGAAAAGTTGGGAAAAGGAAAGTTTGAGTCAATGTGGTATGGTCCATATGTCATCCACTGTTGCCTCGAAAAATGGGCGTACACCCTTATTGACTCTGATGGACAACTCTTGGAGAATCCCTGCAATGGACTCTATCTCAAGAGGTTTTATGCTTAACATCACCAATGAGTCACTTGATTTTCCTTTTCTATTTTTCAATGTTGTTTACCACAAGTCAGGGGCAGCATCATTAGCTACTAATCCAAAGTCACCTAGAACCCATTCGAGACACCTCTCACACCTTCGGGCTCAAATTTCTATGCCCTTATGAGACCATCGTCTCATGTTTAATAAGTAATTTTCGGGACCGCTTCTCGAAAGTTACCTCAATTTATGATCCACATCATGGTGGTACAAGTGTATTTGTACCTATACTTGCATAACACTTGCCTACCACCATGCATGCGGGTTATCGGTCTACTGCCCATCAAGGAGAATCACTTTGGTTTTTAACACATAGATGTCTACTCCATCCACCGCACCTTATGAGGATATCTAGAATATCGTCTGGAAGATGGATCATTTCTTTGGCATGGATTTGGCATATAACTCCCTCTAGACTTGCACTCACATCACATGTAGTCAATTCCATCCATCACAATTCACACACGACTCTCCTGACCTCTATCCGAGAGCCACCTCGATTTGCATGCCTCTACCGCACTGACTCATGTGCCTCTACCGTGATCTATCCTATGGATGTATTGGTATGTTTAAGAGACACCTGCTCCATCTACACTATGTGGATGACCTTTGGACCACTGTCCACTGTCCTAACATGGGACAGTTCCTGTGCCACCGCAATCGGTTGACCATACTGGAGTTTCTTTTAAGCTCTTTTTTGACTCCTAAAAGAATGAAAAGATCGTCGAGCATAGCTGCTTCCTTTCCCACTCGTTAACGTATAGGAAAGGGTGTCTACACTGTCTTATTTATCTCCTTTTGTGGACTATGTAGACCATCAAATGAAAAGGACCCCCTTGGCACATTCAAGTTAAGACTATTCCCCTTTACATACTTATATTGTTTCTCAAGCATAGGGGCCAAAATTTATGAAAAATCTAACCACGGGTTGTCGTTAATATCTTTTCCAGCCTTCTTAGCAAGAAAACAGTGCCGAGCAAACTTGGTTTCATTCATGCTCATAAAGTTTGCTCGACACTTTTTTGTTGCTAAGAAGGCTAGAAAAGAGGTTAACGACAACCCGTGGTTATATTTTTCATAAAATTTGGCCCCTTGTGCTTGAGAAAGAATATAATTATGCAAAGGGGAATGGTCTTGGCTTGAATGTGCCAAGGGGGTCCTTTTAGTATAGGTTTAACCTTTTCCAAACTGACTTGACTACCAATGGTAAAGAAGTCTCCCATCCCCTAAAAGGATGGGAAAGCTCTCCTATGTATACTTTTATCCTTTTTCAGGCATAGGAGATTACCAATGAAAAAGAGCCCATACTGGAGTCTTCTTCATGCTTTCAGACTCTCTAAAATTGAAAGCACCATCAAGCATTTACTTTCTTGGTCTTGCCAAAAATCCACGAGATCGTACCACAATGGTGTCTCTAGACACCACCCCAGAGAAAATAGTTTGGCAACATTCCCACTTTGGTTTGCCTTTGTTCAGAGTACTATGCAATGTGTCTTCCTTGGATCCCATCAATATGAAAAGTTTCTACCTCGCCCAAGTATTTCCCATCTACAGTGACATTCCTAGTATTATAGCTATGATCCCATTCCCATGAGTTTGTTTCATTTACTGCCTAGTCTGCCCTGCTGTCATACTCTAAACAAAGGAAGTTCGAGTGTACTACACTCCCTCTTCCCATGTTCAACTTATTCCCTCCCCCCCCCCAATTCAGTGGGTCAATCCTCATATTGTATCACATCTTTTGGTTATCTCCCTTGCGCTTCTAGTTAAGGAAACATCAGTGCCTTTACTAGGGGCAGGCCTCCCTCTATTAACAAAAACAAACATATTCCATAGGATAGACCAAGAGATCCCTGTATCTTGGTTTCATTTACCTCATTGATGAGTTCCTTGGACCACTTGAGAGGAGTCCTTAGTGTCTTTTGGGATGGTTTTTTCTCACGTGCTCAACTCCAACTACATCATAGCACCATTGACATTCATATAGGGTATTGGTCTATACAGTATTTGGTTGCAGACCCTGTATGTCACCTGAATCTAGCACATTGATGAGTCTATTTAAGGGACCTAAATAGGTTCGTGTCCCTTATGATTTCTGGGTTGCGTTGGAGACAATGTTCAGAAGCCCCAACAGTGCTTCTATATAGATTTATGATTGATGTAGCATATTTGTACCACAGAGACTCTGACTCTCCATCAGTGAGTCCATACAGCTATGTACTGTTCTCGATCCAATAGGATATCAGTCATGAACATATAGTATTCCATGAGAATTCCATGGGTCCAATGAAGCAAATTTTGTAGATCAGTATTATATTCAGCCTCTCATTGAAGAAACCACTATGAATAATCAATTGTACATGATCGGCTCTTGTATTATAGAGCATAGATCACATTATTCTTTTGACATTGGTATGAGCATGGGGATGCTTTCCTCATCCATATACATATCACATATTATTTGTATCTCACACATTGATGGGAACCATACAAAAACCAAAATCCACCATGCCCTCTCGACAGAAAATCCTATGATGTCCATTGGCCATATGATGAGCTCCTGCCCTCACACATTGGGAGAAATATGTTAACCAAAAAAATCCCTCACTCAGTTCTACATGGCCTACACCACCCAAGGACACCCATGCACAACCCTCATTTGACCCCATTTGACCCCCACACACTCAAGAAGGCTTAAAAACATGAAAAAGGGCTTAAAAACCCCTAAAATGAGCCTAAATAGATCTCATAGGGGCTAAAGCCTCCAAAAAGGGGGCTAAAACCTCCAAAAAGGGGCTAAAACCCCTCAAAGGAGACTAAAACCCTAAAAGGAGCTAAATATTGAGCGAAAGGGGCTAAAAGCCTAAAAAATTGGCTAAAGCTCTCACTAGGGGCTTAGAACCCTAAAAAATCTATAAATAGAGGGGTAAGGGTCACTCTCAAAACATTCCTCCCTTGCATACTATTATTCTGCCCGAGTGGATTCCTCGAGACCATTTTCCTCTCAAGCCACACACACTCTCTCTCATTCATGCTCCCATTGAGCCATAGCTCCCCCATTGTCAAGAGAGAGGTGCTTCTCCAAGCTAGGGCATGGTAGCCCATTTCCACCAAGAGGTATAAGCTTTGTTTATTGTTATTTTTATTCTAGTTTTTCTAACTTATTTTTCTTGTAGATTCATTTTATGTTCTAACAAGTTGTATGCAGGTTTCTCGATTCTAATCTTATGTGCAGGGTTTCCATTTATTTCCTTTTGGTCCTATTTGCTTCATTTTTATTTCATTTTTCTTGCATTACAATCAAGAACCCTAACCTTCCGTCCTATAGATGGAAGGTAGCCATTCCTACCCTATAGTAAGGGAGAAATACCTACTACACTTCTCCTCTGCCTCCTCCCATCGCTGCTCCACTTGCTCAATCATCAATCCAGGTGGATAGGCCTTTTTAATCAACACCATTGTAGGAAAGGACAATTCATCCATAATGTTCTGAAATGTATACCATCTGTTGCTACAAATGGCCTATGCTTTCTTTATGGATTCACCACCTATCTCATTTAGATCTTCCCAGGCTCTCAAGATAGTCCTCATCCTTTTAAGCTAGAAGTTAGTGAGCAAAGTGACAATATCTGGCCTATCTTTTATGTACCTTTTCCAGTCTACTACTTCATCATAAGCCTTAGAGGCTTGTTGTCTCTTCTCAACTAAGTCTTCCAGGACAATAGATATCTTGTCAAAAACCATGTGAGTTTCAAAGATATTATCTATATTTCTAAATAACTCACAGACGAAATCATAATGTTCGTTATTGGTTTGAATGGCAAGCTCCTTAAATTCTTTCTAGGAAAACATGGAAAATGAAGATGAAGATGCACTTACAGTTGCATCTTCACACTGTCTTTCTAACCCTACAACTTTTTGAACTGAAGTGGCATTAATAGTCTTTTGTCTTTGAAATATTTCACTGAGAGCAACATTCCTCTCTTGAAGTTTGTCAAACCTATTTTCCTGTTGCCTCTTAAGTTGTTCCAGTTCCTCCTTCAAACTGACAATTTATTCTTTCTATTTGTCAAACTCTCAGTTCAAAGTTTTGACAGCATCAAAATTGGCTCCTGCAAAATCCCCCAAGACAGATGCAGCATGAGTGAAATATGCCTACAAGTCACTTGATCGCTGGGTCCACACAACCTCATTTGCAACAAACATGTCCGCGTCACTCTGATCCATGTTCCTCTTCCTACTCTTTTTCACTACTAATCTATCATCTTTGATGTACTGATATTCTCCTAGGGATACCACAAAATATTCAATAAATTCATCCCTTGTCTCATTAATGGGGGGTATACTAATGCCTGTGGATATTAGAGAAGAGGTTTGAGTTCTTGTGTGAAAAGGTATCGTTATAGTAATAGGGGTAGTGGATGTAAAAGGGATAGCATTATGAGCAAGAATTACTTCAAGAGATAAAGAAATGTCAGGAATTGAAGTTTTAGTTGATGAAGCTTGCAAATTAGTGGTCTTGAGCGATGATGGTGAAACTGCTGAAGTTTTCTTAGTCACAGGGGATGATACTAAGTTGAATGAAGGAATATGCAATGGGATTTTGAAAACTGGAGGTATATTAGATTGAGCAATGGGCATATCCACAGAAATGGGTGTAACATATTCAGGTAGACAAGTAGCATTTTGATAAAGCTGAGTGAGAAAAGGTGTCACATTAGAACCAACAGATAATGAAGAAAATGCTATTATTGATGAGATAAGTAAAGCAAAGGAGGAAGGGACAGAATGAGAATAAAGTTGATATTGTAAGAAGGGTGATGAAGCTTTTCCATTGCTGTCATTGAGAAAATTAGTAAGATTCTGTAAATCATTACCATTACCAATTTCAACAGTAACAGGAACCGAATAAACCCTTGCATCCTCTTCCTCTGAATGAGTCAATTCAATAGTATAAATAGGGACAGAGATTTCCAACTTTTTGGAGTACTACTCCTCAACCTGGGTTTCCTTAGGTTGATTCCTTTCAACCATAGTGGTCACCTGAGCTGCTTCATTAAGATGAGAGGCATAAATTTCTTGAGTATCTAGTGCTAAAGTCAGTTTACTGAGTCTCTGTTTGAACTACTATGAGGTGTGCAAATAGGCCTTAACCTGCTTCTCCATAGATGTCTAGGGGACTTCTTCCATCGGATCTTTACCTTTACTTGTGTCTGAATGGGTTTCTTTGATGCATTTGTGGATGCTAGAGCCTCCTTTGTTGTAGATTTAGATTCCTTTCTTTCCCTGTCTTTTATTACCTTTTCTTGAATGCTTAAATCCATGGACCTGCGAACTCTATCTCTAATTTATTTTTGGTATTGCAATATATGGATTTGTTCTTCCTTGGTTTTATCCCTTGCCAATAATTCAAAAAAGGTGTAAAATCCCTTATATATGAAATCATCTGGAGTTTCTTCATGAGCATATCCTGTTTTAAAATGGTTCTGCCTGAGGTGGAGGTCCACAATCCTTTTGGGATCATGTTTCCTTTTACTAGAAAAGCCAAGCTTCAGTGACACTATGTGGTCACTAAGCTCTGATTCCCAAGTAGAAATATGTATCCTTAAAGATCCTAGGGTTATAGGAAACCTTGGCCAAACCTTCCTTTTAGGTGCCACACATTTTTTGTAAATCCCTTCTGTGACTATTTGAAATGAAATTTCCTCAAGGACCAACCTATCTGGAATGACCTTAGGCAACATATGGACATAATTTCTATCAAAAAACCTGATATAGGTGAATGATTCACCAACTATTAATATTGCACAGTGATCTAGGGACTAAACAATAGTCTCATGAAATATTAATTAACAAATAACTCATGAAATGGTGTGAATAAAACTACAGAATGAGTAGCCACTCTATATATTCAATAAAAGAATGAATGATTACAATTACAATGTCATGCTACAAGCATGAATGAGAATAAATTCTAATTCCTAAGGAGGTCATTTGAATTGAATGAGTGATTCTAGCTTAACTGAATGTAAGCCATAATCAACACTCAAGTTAACCACTGATCAAAACCCTAATTGACTCCACTGAGCCCTAACTGAAGTCAGAGTGCAATAATTGACTGAGTCTCAACCAAAAGAGATCAGACACATGTCATAGCAAGCCAACCATAAATTGTGAGTGCTTGAATGACTCCGATGAACCCTGATGAGGTTAACTAAAGTGTAACTGAACATCAAAAGTGGTTGGAGGCACCCCTGTTGACTCCAAATCATTAAATAATCATTAAGTAATAAATTTAATGAATGGAGGAACCTTCACTACCCTGTTTAACTAATTTTAACCATCAGTTAGCAATTAGGTGCATTAATATCACTCAGATCACCCCTGGAATGCTCTACTTAGCCTCCTTGAATGTAGGAGAAGGCTAAGTTAGCCTCCTTGACTGAAGGTAGGCATGGATGTGATCTAGCTGAAGACATTTAATGCTCCATTGATGTTAATTAAGCCAATAATACTTAGGATAGTGGTGTAACTAGGACAAATTGACCAAAAAGAGTGTGTAAGGTGGTAAATGTCTCCAACACCCCCCCTTAAGCTATATTCAAGAGGAGATAGAAAAAAAAAATGCATAAAAAAGATAGGGTCCTGGAAACTAAGGACATAGGTCACCCTGTACAATGCTGAAACTGAAACAATGCTCATAAACAAACTAAGTGAGGAAAAAGAGGGAAAATATAGTGGAACCCCCCCCCCCCCCCCCTCAAGCTGAAAACTGAAAGTAGTCTGAATCACCCTGAGGAACTCACCCCCAACAGTGAACGAAGGTAAGTGAACTTCTTTTCTGAAAATCACTTGGTGAATATGTCTATAGTCTGCTCATCAGTCAGGCAGTATTGCAGAATGATGGCCCTGACATGTACTAGCTCCTTGATGTAGTGTGTGTGGATCTCTACATGGTTGGTCCTATTCTTGGATATATGGATATATCAATAGAAATTTGGTTGTCACAAAAGATGACATTGGACAAAATAATACCAATATCAAACTCTGAAATAATGCCTTGCAACCAAACTGCTTGGATGCAAGCATTCACCGCTCCTCGATACTCGACCTCTGCTGAAGATAGTGATATGGAAGACTGTTTTTGCTAGAACAGAAAATGGGGCCACCACAGAACATGAATACATATCCAAAATTAGACTTCCAATCAATAGAATCACCCACCCAATCAGAATATGTGTATCCAACTAGCTCTAGCTCGGAGTCTACAGCATAGTGAATGTCGTAGGTCCTAGTTCCCTGAATATACTAGAGGATCCTCTTGGTTGCCTTCCAATGAATATCATGAGGCTGCTACATATATCTTGATACAAAATTCATAGAATAATAGATATCAGGATGAGAATGTGTCATGTACAACAAGCTACCAATCAGCTGTCGATAGATAGTGCAGTCCATGGGAGGTGTGCTTTTTCCTTCTTCAAGGCTGATCCATGAAAGGAAAGGGAATGGTGTAGGCATACAATCAGCCATGTTAAACTTGACTAATAGGTCTGAAATGCATTTGAACTGAGTGACCATAATCCCATGAGAATTTTGCTCAATTTCTATCCCTAAAAATTGTTTTAGGAGTGCCCCAAATCACTCATTTCAAAGGAATTATGGAGAGCAGTTTTGATAGCTAAAATAGAGGCAACTGTGATACCTATGGTCAGTAATTAATCAACACATAAAACAATTGTAACGTCACTCACCCTCTGACCAGTGAAGAGGATGATACTAACACCAAACACACCGGCAAATAGCCCCATGAACATGAACATGCATATAATGCTCAACATGCATGAACATAATACATACTAAGATGCCCTTCATATACACAGCGGAAGAAAACATACATTCATTCAAGCATGCCACATGTTCATCATATTCATCAATAAGTAAATATAAATGCAGATACGAAATAGTCAAGAATACTCATCTGATAAGAACTCGTCCCACAACTAGCTATGTCGCTGCAACATTCCACCCAACCATAGGCCAGCGTGCTCATCAATCTCTCAGCAACAGTGCCACCCCTGAGTTGGGCATGATTCCTCAAGGAATAAGGGTCAAAGCAGGCTTACACATAGACAAGGTACACAAACCATCCAAGCCCACACAGTAGGGTTTAACAGGCCGTCAAGGAGCTAGAAAAGGCTAAATGCTAATATCGTGACCTTAAACACCATTTTTCTCAAGCATACCCAGCCTCTAATCCTACTCTCAACAGTCCAATGACCAACCACTACATACCGTAGCAAAGCAAATAGTTCACAGCTCTGTGAAGAAGATGAAGACCACAGGGGTACAATCCCAAACCAAAAGGTGAAACAAAGTTCTGGTCAAACAACGCTTCAAAGTTGTTCTTAGCCCTGGCATGGCCAGAACAACTCAGCAACAATCCCAATACCATCAGCAACCAAGAAGCAACCCAAAACTAGTGTACATAACTAGCCCCAACTTCATAATGAAACGCTAGCAACAATCCACAGTCCGCAATGGACAAGAAACCGAACTCCCAGCATGGACAGGGGAAAACTCAGTGAATGAAATGTAGAAGAAAGCAAAGGCAACAACAATGGGAGCAAGGATCCTTCCTTAATAATGAAGCCATGGTACGATTTCACAGCAACCACCGATCAGTGAAGAACTACAGCCATGGTTCCACGGTGAAGTGATAGGACACTACACTGTCCAGACCTAACCAGCAACGCTAGGAAACAATGGTCCTTTGTCCACAAGGAAACCCCAACATATTTTCACTGACGACAAGGGTGGATCAAAAATAGGCCCTCAGCGTGAACAGGAGGGAACATTTCACAAAGAAAACCACCACAAAAAGGGAAAACACAGTAGTCTACAGCTCATCATCCACCATGAAGGATGGAAACAATACACAGTCCAGTAATGCCAAAGGAAAACCGGTTCTCTGCATGAATGGAAGGAACACTACAATAGACTGGAAATCAGTGTGATAGAGGGAAGGAAAACCCCCAAGCAATGGAATGTGTATCTTTTAACTCAATTTGCATGAAGAAACTGAACAAACTCACGATCTGGTTAGTGGGAAGACTAGCTGCATGACATGGAGAGGGAGAGCAGGTGTGGGTGTGGTAGTGGTCTTTCTGCTAGCAAATCGTTGTCCCAACTAACAACAAAACAACAGGGTGGTGACACATGGCTAACTCCCAATGGACCCCATGGGTTAGAAAACCCCCCCTTAACATTTGGAATCATACCCTTTTGATTTAGAGTTGCACCGTCGTAGCTGGCTATAGGTTTATTTCAAATTGATGTGCATACTTACATGATGCCAAAACTATAATGTGTTGGATAGCATCATATACCATCGACAACGATGCTGATCACTGAAACATAACACAACCTATTTGCTATAGCGGATTTCACCACTCTAGGTGATTCACACTTTATATGGCCTTCCCCTGTCCCGCTGCAAACTCCTTAGACCCCATGGACCATTTTTTGTCCTTTGATGTTTCCTTGATCATCCCTAAAAACATATGAAAAATGATATATGTGGCTTTTAAACCTATAAGCGCATACATACGCGGGTTTGACTCATATAACCGTGTACATCGGGATGTGTGCATAATCCAAATCCTTTTGGAGTTTTCCTTGACATGGATCCGACTCATTTGACTCCTAGCCTTCCATATGCCTTGAGATCGCTCGGATTCAACCTTTCATTATCCCTTTGAAAGCTATATAAGGAACCCCCTGGTACATTTAAGGCAAGAAGAGAGAATTGAGAGCAAAGAAACTATAGTCCATTGTTGCTGAAACTTATGCTTGAGTCTGCATCCCTTTGTCCCTTGAAGCACTTTTGTGTTCTTCCCAAGCTTTCCTTTTGCTTGTGAACTTGCTATCGAGAGATGGAGGATTGAGGTGGTGGAGGCCCAAGTGGGGATTCAGTTTCTCCGGTTCGTGGACGTGCCGTCAGAGGTTGTATCTATCTTGTAATCTCTAATTTATATTAATAGAAATATATTTTCCTGTCCAATAATGTATATTTGAATGAATATTTTACCCATGGGAATATGTCAAATGCTTTTACATTATTGATTATATATGCTAGAATAGATCTAACACCATGATATATAGTATGCTTGTATTTTTTACTTGTTGTTGAGGAAGTAATATATCAATTCAAGATGAAGATTGGAAAGCTCAATGGGGATCTACTTCAACCGACCGGAATCTGTTGTGGTACCCCAAGCCATAGGAATTTCTCTCCGTAACAGAATTGGCAACTCTGCTGGGGATGTTCCTTGTTTTTCTTTGGGGTTGGGGGCACAATGGAATTGATATTATTGACTTGCTATTGGTTTCTCCATGTTTCTGTGTTGCATTTTATAATATGCTTGTCCATTGACACTCGCCTTTATTGGTTTGGCCTTGGCCTGCTTTTTACCACTGCCTTCTCTATATACGCAGGTTTTTGACCAAAAGTCGCATACATACGCAAGTTTTTGGCCAAAAGTCACGTATACACACAGGTTTTTGGCCAAAATCCATGTATACATGTAGGTTTTTGGCCAAAAGTCACGTATATACGTAGTTGTTCTTTAAACAGTCGCGTACATGTTCTCTTTTGGTGAGTTTGATGTTGTGGGGAGTTGCTGGGTGGGTTGTGAGTGTGGTTGGGTTTTCCTTGGGTTTGATGTTGTTTGTTGGATGCTTCTTTTGTGATCAGAGACCTCTTTTTCATTGATTTTTCTTTGAAAGTAGTTTTAGTCATTTATCCTTTTTGTTTTGCCATTAGTGCATTACTCTTTTTGTCTTGGTGTCTTGCTGGGCTTGTGTTTTATACTTGCTGCAGAGACTGAGGGTTTTAGATGACTTTTATTGCATTTTTCATTCTTTTATATTGAAAAATACAAAGTAGTTGCATCTTAGATATGGATTTAAGGAGGTACTTGCATTGGATTTCATGGATGAGAGTTGTCTTTAGGCTTTCATATAGGAAGGATTGCATTGGCATTCAGAAAGGAATATATTTTTATGCATCTCATGTAGTGGCATACCATGTTTTTCATTTGACAAAGATTGCACTTAGCATTGTTTGTTATGGTGTGCATATTTATTTCACTGCTGAGTCATAATGTCATTAGTTGCACGACCATTTCTCTTTGAGTAATCACAGCCAGTTAAAATCAACGCATAATAAAATGAATTACACTCTTTTCTTTTATAGGGTGCACCAACAAGATTAGGTTTTAGGGTCTTGGAATAGTTCATTATGAGTAAATTCTCCAAGACCACTAAAAAACAAAATGTATGTGTCTGTCCAGGTGAGTGTGTGAAATCCTTGGTATAACTAGTGTTTCTAAGGATCCTCCTCTCAAAAGAGAGTTAAGCATGAGGCAGTGTGAATGGTTATTGATTGGGATGACCCCTAGTCATAACTGAGTAGTACCAGAGATATTTATAGGATTGTATTTGTATATGGGGGCTCTTTCGAGAGTTGTGGGATTTGCTACCCTGCTCATATGGTCAGTCCTACCTGCGATTGTCCACGTAAGCATTGATTATATTGAGGTAACCTTAGTGGACTTACCTAGGTATCACAGGGGGTACTTACAGAGGTTATTCTGCAGGTGTCCCGGCTAGGTAGAGGTCAGACAACACAGTCACTTTATGCGTTGAAGCTAAGGGCCACTATAATTCGTTACATACCTCTGCTTGTAGTGTATGGGAGTTTCAAGCCTCTCCTAGGCGAGACATACCTGCTGCATTCGAGAGCTCACATATCCTCCCCTTGGTTTGCTTGTATTTTGGCTGTAGATTTTCTTAGGAGTGTGCTCTCTGTGCGTTAGTTGGCCTTTGGGATCATGGTTACTTGAGTATATTTATGCTCTCTTGAGTTTGGGTCCTTTTATTTTTGGAATTCTTGGTATCCTATCACCCATCCTTGGTCCTAGTATGGAACCTGGTGTCAGACTTGGGGGCATCATAGCCCCTTATTGTGCTCATAGATTTGAGAATGGTCATAATCCATCCTCTACTCCATTTACGGAGGATTTTCATTCACTTCGCTCGGTCTTTACACCGGTGGTCACCCTCATGGGGCTGGTATTGGATGCATGAACATTGGGTCTACACCTTACTTTCCTTTTTATGTCCCATCATTCATCACATTGTTTTCTTTGGGTGCAGTTGTCATGATCATTCCTCCCTATATCCTATAGTTTGGATTCTTTATTGACTATTTTGGGTTGTTTTGGACTAATATGGTTGTCATGTAGGGTCCAGTTTTTGTACACTCTGTTTGAGGTTTCAAACTGTTCGTGCCTATCATAGGTATTATGTCTGAACTGGCATATAGGTTAGGATGTCACATCCGCTTGCGCTTATGCATTTCCTTATGACCATTCCATGGTATCATAGAACCTTCATGATGTTGTTAGAAGTGGTACTATGTGAATGGTACAGCTTTCCTATACATGGGTGTCCTAGGTAGATCTTGTTTGCATTTGGTACCCATGCTGTGAGTCCTCTCTTAGGTCTAGGAGTCCCGCCATGTCCTTGAGCAAGAGCTTGATACTCCTCTTGATCTTTTGCTGGCCTATTTCCCTTAGGACTCCCTCATCTCAAGCTGTGAATGCATTATCATGAGCTTGAGCTTTATGCCGGCTCCCTTGACATTGTGTTTCAGCCATATAGCCCGAGCTTGTCTCATGTCTAGCCATGCAGAGCCATTTTTTATATCCTTCATAGCTTGATTTCCCTTTTTACCTCGAGGGGGTTTTCCATTGAGTGTCGATATCCTACACATGTATCCTTGCATTGACCATAGGTATGTTCCTCTACTTGGAACTAGTTTGTTTTCCATTATGACACTCATCTCTTCCTAGTTTGTAACTATAAAGCTAGTTTATTCTTTTTTCAAGCTTTCCAAATAAATGAAAAAGTCCAAAAAAAATCAAAAAACCAAAAATCCGGACAAGGAAAGATGTTATCTTTGGCAACTGTCGAGTCGTGTCGCCTTCGAATAGAGCACTGTATATCACATCCATTGGTTGGGTTATAGTTTATCTTTAGGAGCTGTACTCATTTATCTGAGTTTATCTCCACTGACTGGTTAAGCTTCCAGTCCCTATGGAGCCTCTGTTGATGCCTCCTGTGTCACAGAGATGTCCCAGTTTATATATCGAGTCTATGCTACCTTCATTTAGTCACCATACATTTTTATGTTCTTGTTTGAAGGAATTTGAAGCCTGAGTTAGCCATTCCTCAGTTATCTTGACTTTGCATGTCGGTCGTTCCCAGTACAGTTACTGGTTTGTGCACCTTTTGATCGAGTCCTTCCACATTATACAGCTTTGTTGAGTACCTCATGTTGGATGATGGGGGATGCCTTAATTCCCTCCTTTGAGTGGATTTCATCCCATTGACTTCAGATCATTTATTCTGGGATTGAAATCTAGAGTCTTTTTGAGTGCCTTGAGACTTGCAGTCATCAGTGGTAGGTTCTCTTGCCATCGACAATTTTTTGGGAATACATCAATGTCCCCTAATCGATGGATCCTCTGAAGTGTTCGACCTCAACACATTTACTCACACTTGTTAGTTTGCACTCTAGTACCTTGATTCCCATTTTCATTATTGGTGGGTGATCTCGCGTCTATTAACGGTATACATCAATGACTGGTAATCAGACGATGGACTACTATGTTCGACCTCGACACCTCTATTCGCATACTAGGACATGTACTTGTAGCGGTCTGTGTAGAAGACTTTCCAGATTGGTGGCATCTCTTATATGCTACCTCCTTGATCGTGCCAGTGTTCATGAGATTTCAGCTCTCGTGACTTGATTCCAATATATGTCAGACATTTCTAGTGACTATGGAGATCTTGATCTATTATAAATCTTCAGTAATTTTAGAGATCATGGTCCTTTGTATATCTTCATCATGGTGATTCTGATCTATGTATATTGTACGTGGCAATGACCACATATGCGATATCATGTATTATGCCTATTCATGGCCGTTGTACTCTTATGTATCCGGGACTACTATATGTACTTGCAGTTATATGCAGATTTGTATTATTGTACTATGCTGATTCGATGGCTAGTCTTCCATTTGGGATCCTTCATCACTCCACTTTTGGGATGGACTTATAATGTATTTCAGTCATAGTATGAACCCTCTGACCTCACACATTAGGGGGCATCTGTTATAGCGGATTTCACCACTCTAGGTGAATCACACTTTATATGGCCTTACCCTATCCCACTGCAGACTCCTTAGAGCCTAATGGACCATTTTTTGTCCTTTGATGTTTCCTTGATCATCCCTAAAAACATATGAAAAATGATATATGTGGCGTCTAAACCTATAAGCGCGTACATACGTGGGTTTGACCCATTTAACCGTGTACATCGGGATGTGTGCATAATCCAAATCCTTTTAGAGTTTTCCTTGACATGGATCCGAATCATTTGACTCCTAGCCTTCCATATGCCTTGAGATCCCTTGGATTCGACCTTTCATTATCCCTTTGAAAGCTATATAAGGAACCCCTTGGTACATTCAAGGAAAGAAAAGAGAATTGACAACAAAGAAACAATAGTCCATTGTTGCTGAAACTTATCCTTGAGTTTGCATCCCTTTGTCCCTTGGAGCACTTTTGTGTTCTTCCCAAGATTGCCTTTTGCTTGTGAGTTTGCTATTGAGAGATGGAGGATTGAGGTGGTGGAGGCCCAAGTGGGGGATTCAGTTTCTCTGGTTCACGGACATGCAGTCAGAGGTTGTATCTATCTTGTAATCTCTTATTTATATTAATAGAAATATCTTTTCCTGTCCAATAATGTGTATTTGAATTAATATTTTATCCACGGGAATATGTCAAATGCTTTTACATTATTGATTATATATACTAGAATAGATCTAACACCATGATATATAGTATGCTTGTATTGTTTACTTGTTGTTGAGGAAGTAATATATCAATTAAAGCTGAAGATTGGAAAGCTCAACAGGGATCTACTTCAACCGTCCGGAATAAGGTATGAGGTATGATCCTTTAGTGTTAGACATTTAATTTCTATTGCATATTGGAAAGGATTGATTTCTGGAGTCAAGTTGTCTGTTGTGGTACCCCAAGCCATAGGAATTTCTCTCCGTAACACTATTCTATGGTGGGCCTTTTTCCTTTACCTCCATACCATGATTAATTACAATATATACATCATGTACCTTTTAATGCATCCAAGGTCAAAACCATGGGTGTTACAATCCCCTCCCCCTTGGACTAACACCGTCCTCAGTGTTTCAATACATATACAATTTTCACATCAAAATGTCAAAATTTTGCAGACCTTTCCCATGCTCAATTATCTACTTTGAATGTTTAGGACTAAGCCCCTTGGCTTCCCCAGACTTTTCTTGCTGGTTCTCCGCTCTTGGCTTATCCCGAATCCTAAGAACTTTGTGGTTGCTTCCCTCTTCATGTTCCCTCGTGGGACAGTACCAACGTAAATACCGCCCTCTGCATTCCCAACATTTCACTAGCTGCTTCATCTTTACCTGTTCAATTTCCTTTGAGTATTCATGCCTGGGTTGTTTCTCAATGGATCGCTTGGAAAAATGTCCCATCATTGATCCACCTTCCTTTCCTTTGCCGATTGCTCCCAGAAGGATTTTCACCTCCCTTTGCAAACCAATAGAGTCTTTTAAAATATGGTGGTTCATTTCATTCTACCTTTTCTGTATGTTGAGCATCTCTCCAAGATTCTCTTGGGTCCTAGCAATTGTTTGAAGGAGACTTCCAACCAAGTCCAACAATTTTTGGTCTACTACCATGATCAATGTGCACCATTGCATTTCACCTTTCTCACTTGTGAAATGGATCATTGAAATTCTGTTAGATCAAGCATAATATAGGCATTAATATCAGTCAATTAATTGCCCAATTGGCATGACAATCCAAGTCCTATCAAAGAGACTTTCATAATTTTCACGCCTTCCCAACATGCACATGAGCTCATTCATGTCCATTCTTGGGCAGGGAATTAACCATTTCAGCATTCATAATTTACTTTAAGCAATTACACACATTCTATTTCCAGTCATACATGCATTCAACAATCTTTTGTTTTCATAAATCATAAATATATATATATATATATATATATATATATAATCAAAAGGGAAGAGAGAACAACAAGAGTTTTTCCCCTCTTTGTTTTGTTCCATCTTGGAACCCACACCACGGCTATGGATTTTCATGCTCTAAGCCTATTTCACTTCACCATGAATGATGGACCAATCCCTCTTAGTCATGACACTTAGTGTCTCTGGTCTATTTTAGACCTCTCAATCATGGTGCCTCCCTACATGGTTTGTCTCGGCTGCTAGGACCTTCATAATCTCAGTAGCACCTTTTTCATCACCACTCATTCTAATCTTTTTAGGACAGTCACATGTCCACATGCACCTCTGGGATGCTCTCATAGTCCTCACTTTGAATGATTCCTATATTCAGACATTGAATAAATTCACATGTTTAGTTTATTCTCATTAGTTTTTATCTCTTAAACAAGAGCTTAAAACATCATAACCAAATCATATACACAAGCATATTCATAATCAAGAATCACAAAATAATCCAATACTTATCTGTATTGTGCATTTCCTCATTGGTGCACA